>JXPQ01012692.1:67416-77464 GCA_001014675.1 Ephydra gracilis
GGTGTTACATGTGGATGAACAAAACTTATATACACTTTTCAATTCATTAGCGAACTAATCGATTAAAGAGTATTCGTATTGTGTATATAAAGGAGAGTATGGACATGAATAAACATGTCCATGTTAAACAGCAATACAAGATGAAAGCGGATGGCAATGCATATTTAAAGATATGAAAAAAAAACTTCGAGGAAATGTATTCACGATCGCTTATCTTAGTATTTAGAAACTAAAGTTATTATCAGCGGCTGTTAGACAAGTAAAAAAATGTCATTGAATTAACTTTATCATTAGCATTCCAATTACTTATGTTACAGATACTAAAAATGAAAAATATATCATACTCACCGATGTCGATACTTTTTAGTTAAACGTGAAATTTCAATACGCTCAGGGGTTTTGTATTTTTTATTCTCGTTATTTAGATTATCCAAACTATTTTGCAGAACAAAATCGACAACTGATTTTTTCATTGCAAATATATAATCATTTTGTATTTCTATAGTGACATCTTTCAATTCATCTGTCCAACGATTGAATTTTTTTGGTATTAACGATTGAATCCTAAATAATGAAAAAATAACATTTAGTCAACTTTATAGATTTAAATGCTTAAATATTTAATTAGCATTGTACCTTTTCAAAACACGATTGCTGAGTGGTGCTACATGTATAGTGTCAATACCATGCTTAATGTAATAATAATAACGCAATAGCCTTTTTTCTGGCTTCGATGGGAATTGTTCGCCTGGTGATTCCATATCCGCGTCATCATCATCCTCATCATCATCATGGGTAATTAGTTCAACTAATTTGCGGCGAAAATTCTCACGATCCTGTCGCATTTGCATGTAACTGCGTATTTCTATCGCATTAACGGTACATTAATTCCGTAACAGTTTTAGCGTGAATGATTGTGTAGTTGGAAAAAATCAGAACAGATAAAGCGTAAGGCATAATGGCAAAAATCATAAATGCATTGGTGTATATGAGCAGAACTTACTTTCTTTTTTCTTGCCGGCTTGCAAAGCACGCTTTGGCTTCATATCTTTTGTATGGCAAAGTAAGGATTCTGGTATGGTCCGTGAGAGCATTTTGCCATCGAGTATCGTGTTTGTGCATTCAGGCATATTTAACTCATACCAAAGCTTGCGTGATGTATATTCTGGATTAGCTTTTGATTTCAGCATACTCTGGAATACTTCTGGCTTTGGTCGATTAAATACCAGTTGCATATCCTTACATGGCCGCTTCACACCAGGCATTGCTGTGCCCATGTTGGGCGGCGGCAGACTCGGCCGTTTATATGGTTTTTTACTAGCCATACCGCTGCATGCAGCTGAAATGTAAACGTAAATTTCAAAGTATCATTTGTGGCCGCATAAAAAAGTGAAAAGTATAGTGCAGAAATTTAGGCCGATGTAAAGCAATACATACGAAATACTTTAATGCGATTTTAAAATATTGCAAATTACTTATTTTTTTTTTAAACTTCTTTTATTTAAATATAAACATGTGATTGTAGAGCTTAAAGTCTGTTTGATGAAACCAACAAAATTGTAGGCCATAAGTATTCAGTTACAGAAAACGAAACAGACATGCACTGACGGTCTTTTGAACTTAGCTCATGAATTATAATGTAGAAATAGTAATTTTTTGAAAACTGTGATGTGAAACCCAAAAAATCTTAAAAAGAAGAAATGGAGATTCCCTTTTCCCTTATTTCGCGTCATTTATTTTCTTGTTTGCTTTATTTTCAATACTTGGATTTATAATTAATATTTTTGTACTATCTGCGTTATTGCGTACAACTTCAAAAAATCTATTTTGCTAAGACTTACAATTTAATTTTAAACTCATGGAGTTGGCTCAAATATCTTTGATAGCTGTAATGATTTTGATTGCTTTTTTTCTGCCTCCTTTTCCTTAATTTTAAACTCATGGAGTTGGCTCAAATATCTTTGATAGCTGTGATGATTTTGATTGCTTTTTTTCTGCCTGGATTTTTCTTGAGAGCCATCCCAAAACATTCTCTATTATATTCTGTTCTGGGCACATATCTGGCCAGTCCAAAACACCACTATTATTATCGACAAACCATTTTTAACCCAATGTGTTCGTCAATGTCTCCAAAAAAATTCATCGATGCCCCTCCAACATTTCGTCGCTATTAATTTTGTCTATTACTAGAATGTAATCTGCAGAGTTCTGTCCAACATCTAAAACCACCATGAAATGAAATTGCCGTCTATACCATGACTGAATAATTAGTGCCGTGGGTACGACAGGAGCAACTCTGATTTCTTAAACCGTGAAAATAATACTCGAAACCATCAGTCCCATTCAAACTAAACTTTTACTCGTCACTTAGAAGTACTTGTTACCATTCCTTTCTCCACGTTGGATAATCTTTTGCAAATTCCAGTCTCACATTCTTATGATGCTGAAACAAACTTTGCTCTTTCTTCAGTTTTTACCGTCAGATATGCGGACACTCCTGAATTATTTGACGGACTGTCCGGACACTAGCCGAAGTTCTAACTTTCTCCTTTATTTTACGAGCGGATTCAGCTGTACCAGGTGGTTTATGTAAAATCGACCTACGCTCTTTAGATAACTTTGCTGCGCGGCCCTTTCAATTATTTCCATAATTTTAGGGTCTTGTGCAAGAATCTTTCAACTTGAATGACGATTACAAAACTAAAACATCATAAAATTGTGAATATTTATTAATGAGCAGTTACCATGTTTTTGATAACTGAATTTATTACTACAGTAAAAATTTATTCCGCCACAGTAAAAATTTAAAGAATTTAAAATAAATAAGCTGTTTATGGTCATTTATGTAGATAGATGAACTATCTTTTCAAAACAATTTTTAATTATATATCTTAAATGGTTCTATGTTAAATTTTTTACATGTTGTTGTTAATATTTTTTCATAAAAATGTTTCCATTGAAAGGGAGACATTTTAAGATTTTACAGATTTTAATATAATTATACTGTTTGAAATTACCAGATAATATCACTCTTATAATACTGAGAAAACCAAATGTAGAATTGTATAAGTAAATTTTACACAACTCGCGAATTAAATCCGACAAGTTTTTTATTATTTTTGGTAATACATTTGAAGAACCTAGAACGAGTCTGTGGACATCTATCATAGTATATATCGATATGATCAGCATCAACACAAAAATGTTGCCATATTTGTCCATCCGTCTGTAGGCAAAAACTAGAAAATAGGCGGTGAGGACTAGATAAACTAAATATAGTTCATATATTCTATGGAAAAATATTAGATCCAAGTTTAAATTTGTTTAAGATTTGGCCAATATTTCGGGTACCTCCAGTAAAACTCTTTACGCAAGATTGCCAGCGTAAGCCTACTGCAGCTGTAAGAATTGAATTATTCAATGCGATTTTGTGATTAGGTGGCAAGGCATTTAACCGTATTCTAAAGATGCACATTATTGAATAAAAATTGGAGGTATGTCCAGTAGACCTATGAGGTCCCAATGTAAATCTCACAGAATTTCAGAATTGAGTGACCATAAATAGAATCAGTGTGTGTACCGAAAATGGTCTTGAGTGGATAAAATTTACAAGTAATACAATTCCAGAAAAACGGGGCTAAGTCGACTGTTTCTTTCATACTTGTTTATATTAACCATGAATAAATAAGGGAATGTAACAAAGTATGTAATGCATAGACATAATTAATTTTAACTGTATGTTTCTTGCTGACATATTCATAGATTCGAACGAATGGCGACTGAGCGATGTCCAGCGATTGGTTTATCCGTGCTTGTCTGGCCATAATTTTTTAGCTTGATTGATGAAATGTTTTTTTGTTTTCAATTTTTTTTTTTTTTTTTTGAAAAGTGAGGTCAACAACGTGAATTGGGAAAGTAGATCATAAATTTCGGTTACCTCACCTAGACCATCTCTGAGCATTAACTGAAAGCACATTTATTGCCACGCTTTATTGAAAATGCAAATTTTCTGTTAATTTAATCTTTGCTAGAAATCTTCACTATTTGAGAAACGCACCATACAAACACCTGTCCAGAAGAGCTAAAATTTTAATTTATTACCGCATTCTTTATAGTAACCGTGTGATAACTCGTTTTTAAACATTCTTAGGTCTCTAATAATACCTCTTAAAAAACTGACGCAATTGCTTCGAAATTTCGGTACCAGGACAACCACAGGCTCCAAAACAAAAAAGGTTAAGAAAATTTTTTTTTACATCACCAGGGTAACATATTTTTAGTGTTTACAATTTATCACACACATAATTTATAAACATTTTGTAATGTAATAATTGTTAATTGATTACGCTTCATTGATCACAATAAAACATATAATTAATCACACCACAAAAATATTACAAATTTTTTTAATATTGCTGTCAACTGTCAACTGATTTTTTTCAATTTAATTTTTTTTTAATATCTAGAAGAACTTGAACCCACATAAGTATTCATCTTATAATCCAAGAGGTTAAAAAACATACCTAGATTACATGGAATTGTTCGCGTATCTTCAGTGCATTTATGCTCAAATTCGTATGACAAAGCTGATATATTTCAACAAAATCTGGTAATTAAGTTTGATATTATCTATGAATTTTTCATTTTATCGTGACCACGATTACGTTGGAAACACCTCTAAAACACCTTGTCGTCCGAAAAGACGATTAAAAATCGAATTAGTCAAAGAAACGAATTTAATTTGACGAATTTACATTAATCGAATGAATACAGTAATTGAATGATTCCATGGATACATCAAAAATTAGCATTATTCGATCATGGACAGTAGACCCATGTAGTTCAAAAGAATCGTATGCAAAGTTAGAGACAGGTATTAATTAAATTATTAATATTAATGAGGCTTCTACTAAAAACTAGCTTAAAATTGGCTTTTCTTCCAGTACGACTTGCCAATAAAATTGGTAAAGTGTATATGATTGGTGTTATTAGGTGTGGGAACTCATAAGCCATCGTGTCTGACTGCTCAAGTCTGGTGGGGCCAGCATTATCCTTATGCACCTACACCAAGCCAACTCGCATGTAACAGGCAAATATGACACCAAGTTGACTTACATTTTAGGCTTCCTAGTGGTTAACCCAGGGTACTACACAAACATCTATTGAGGCAGCAACGAATGCGAGCGACAAAAAAAATCCTTAGATTGTGCGCTAGCCTTGAAGGCTGCCATGTTAAATACTTATCCAATGAAGACAGCAATCCAACCTCGGAGACGGACTAACTCTGATAACTAAACTCCCCACAAACGTTTTAAGGATTATGATTTGAAAATATGCAATAAGGCTGATGTGAATGCACTCCAATAAGTGCAGTGGCCGGGCCAGGGCTGTGTAAAAAAAAAGTTCTGCGATATCTTCTACAATGGTCATGTTTCAAGTCACGAATTCGCAGTAGGTAAAAGGCTTCAACACCAGGTCTCGAGATACATTGCAGTAATAAGTTCCTCATCATAAAAACGTATGACGAAGACTGTCAGCAAGCAGCAATTGAAAGGAACGTCACATACCAGGCCACGTTGAGGTCCACTTGAACTCCATTAGCCTATGAGAAATACCGCGAGAAAAGGAGAGCACAGAAAAGACTCTTCAGACGCAACAAATATGAGTTCATGAAAGGGCAGTGTGCAGAAATCGAGATGCATGGTAGCAGAAACGAAGCTCGAAAATTTTTTGAAAAGATCAATCGCATGATCAACTTTTCAAGATGCTTCATTCTGCAATGACGGAGATGGTAATCTGGCAACGGGTGTCAAGAGTTGACTAAGTGTATTGAGGGCACATTTCAGTAACATCCTAAATGGGGATGACGCCTACAATCCCACCAGTAAAATGTTAAACCCAAACTCAATGATCGCTCACACTGGTCCCCCAAACTGATCATGAAGAATTGGCCATTTCCATCCAACTAAGTGAAATAAGGCTACCGAATATTATGGCCGCCCAACAGAAGCTTGCAAAGGTGGTGTCGCGGAGTTGGTTAATTGCATTCACAATCTTCTCTGCAAAATTTGGCTACAACAATACTTGTTGTGCCATTAGAGTCAGAGTGCGCTCTGCCTTATGTTGAAGAAAGGAGATGCAACAAATTGCGCCAATTATCGCGGCATAAGCCGAACATCGAACAAGAATCATGTCAAGTGTGCCATGTGTAAGGTTGAAGCCGTTTATAAATAAATTGAGTGGATCTTACAATTGTGGCTTCAGACCTTTTAAATCTACCGTAGTCCAGATCTTCACATTGAGCTATATCATGCAGAAGACCCAGGAGAAGCACATCGACACGCACCACGTTTTTCTTGACTTTAAGGCCGCCTTTGACTCTCCGAATACAGATTACCTATACTCCATCATGTCTGAGTTTGCTATCCCGGATAAATTAATGAGGCTCTTCGAAATGATACTCAGACATGCCCAATGCGTCGTTAAGATTGGAGCCAATCTGACGGGACCTTTTGACGCAAACGGGGCTTTAGACAAGCTGATTCCCTATCCTACGACAGAGAAATTCAAGTGTGCAGCGGCCTTAAAGCACACAGGCACAATTTTTAACAAGAACGTGCGCTGATGATCTGGACACCATTGACCGAAATAAATGCGAAGTTACCGCCGCATCCTCCAATCTCACTGAAAAGGCATCGAACATTGGTCTAGCAGTCAACGAGAACAAGTCAAAGTACTTGTGTCAAAGATTCTAGCCTAGGAGAATCTATTGAAATGGAAAACGTCGTGTCAAAGCATAAAGGTTTTAAATGAAGTGGTTAAGCACTTTGTCTATCCAGGCTCCAGCGCAAATATATGCAATAACATTAGCCTCAAAATAAAAAGTAGAATTACTCTTGCTAGCAGGTATTACTAAGGGCTTAGTAAGCAATTGAGTCAATTGAGTCTCTCAGAAAACAAAAACCAGGATATACTAGAAGCTCATATGATACTGAAGCTTGGAGGCACATTTAATATGCAAGCGCTGGCTGTATTCGAGAGAAAAATCCTACGGAAGATACATGGCCCTTACTTCGATGATGGCGTATAGCGCATATCACGAGCTGTTTGAAATCTACGACGATATTAACAGGGTCATATCGCATGTATGGATTATCTGTAACAGTTCGTAAAGTGTTTAATTTCAATCCAAATAGTGGATTTCGCCGAAGCGAAACGCCCAACCTGCGTTGGACTGACAAGAACCTAAATGATGGTACAACGTTAGGGATCCGCAACTGGCGCCAAACTGCAAAGACATCGCGAAGAATGGCGCCGTAGGAACACTGAGGCCCAGGTCAAGACCAATGTAGTGGCCAATTAAGTAAATAAGTAAGTGTATATGACATTTGGTAACACATTTGTTATTCACAGGATTAATGATCGGAGACCTATCACAATACACACCGAAATTATCAGCATCACCACAGGAATGTTGTCTGTCTGCAAGCAAAAACTAATTTGAAAAGATTATGCTAGATTTCCGAACTTGGCACACATATTCTATGAAAGAATGTAAAATAAAGATTTCAGAAAAAAAATACTGCTGGCACGTGCGCTCTATACCCAAATTTGAGACCTTACGGAAATTGTAGCCATAATCAAGTTGGATATGGTAAGCGTTTTTCGAAAGTGGGTACCATTGCATGAAAATCAGAAGTACCTCTAGTACACCTATGTGGTTAAAAATGAGGGCTTAAAACAGAGTTGGCCACGAACATCAAGTAAATTCAACTAATTTTCATTATTAGAATTAAATAATCACGATCAATGGGTTAGCGAAATATATGTTCGATTGGATGATGTAGCACACCTATGTTGTCCGAAAAAAGGTTTTTACGCCAAATTATTCACAATCAGTATCTACCCACAATTTCACATACCCTCCGTAGACTCATCTTTCGAAAACTACAAGTTGGACTGAAAACTTCATAGGCGCACATAAAAAAATTTATATTTTAATAAATAAAAAAAAAATCGAGGAAAAGGCATATAAAGCAATATATAAAAAATTAATTAGAAATTAATAAGGGAATTAGGAAAATGGTGAAATTTTTAATATTAAAAATATGATGTCGCAAAGACATATGGTTACCCTCTCACCTATTTCCAATAGAGTTCTAAGAACCCATCAACACTAAAGCTGCATTTTTATATAATTGTTCTTACGATTATTATTTAATAAAAGGGCGTAAATATTAATATATTTGATTGTTTTTACTTTTTGTTTCTGGACCTAGCGCTTCAGCTTGCGATAATTCGCTTTGGTGCTTTCGAATCTTATATGTTACATAAAATAAAGTATACTCTGCAGACAGTTCGATTTTCTAATGACAATAGCATGTTCGCCAATTTAAATTATATCACAACATTATACCAAATTAGCTTTAATAGACAGTTTGTTTCGCCGCTGTATTGATTTTCATTCTAGATACAAACCCTCGGCAGTGCAGTGCTAAACAGCTGTGCGCACGGCTATTTATCGATTAACACACAATACTGTTCGCAAATGACAGCACAAGGAAAAGCAACAAAAATAACAGCAATCACAAAAATCAATTTATGTGTAAATTATATTGTGCAATCATAAGAAATTAAGATAAATTTAAAAAATCCATTGTGTAGAAATTTAATCATTTTACTTACTCAAAGGAAAACGTTAGAAATGTGACTTTCGTTTGGGGTTTAATAAACAACCAACTGATATAATTGCCGACACAATTAAAAAAATAAAATAAACAGCAAAATATATATTTTTCTCTTCAATTATATGTTCACGAACTATTCCAATTTCAGCTTCTGAATTTTATTTATTTGTTTTTGGATAGTTTAAAAAATAAACAAATTGTATCTAGAAGCAATTGTTGTTATTTGTTAAGTTCAACCGGATTTTCAACGTGAGAGTATTTTGAGAAAATAAGATATTTTTCTAGAATATATTGTTTGACTTGTATAAACAATAAATTCATTGGTTTCCTTGACAGTGTAAAGTTGGAAATTTACACAAATTAAAAAAAAAAAGAAATTAAAAGAGTGCTCCAAAATTCAACAAGTCCAAACAATGTTGCTACAACAATTGACATGCCGTTTCCTGCACACTACACGTGTAGTTTATGCCGGCATAGAGAAAAGCGCACTGGCAGCATTACGTAAAAAGACCGGCTATACGTTTGCCAACTGCAAGAAAGCGCTTGAAATGCACAACAATGATATAAAATTGGTAAGTGATTCTATGCTCCCTATTCAGAAATTCAACACAAAATCGTTTACAACGCCGACTGACAACGTCCAACCATATCTATATTCAAGTTTAGTTTGCCTTTTACAATTATCATAAGTGGAACCTTTTATAACAACGTATCTGATTTATATAATGAATTTTGAATGAAAATGTTGTATTAGCTATCGCTGCTTACAACAGGCTGTACAAATAAGTGATAGCAGACGAAAATAATTTTTTAAAACTTACCTCTAAGACATTCTGCTCACAGTTTGACTTTATTGCATGCACTAAGTGAGTCTGGCACTTGTTAAAAGCAGCACTTCCTCATATATACACCAAGAAATGCCAATGACTCCAACATTTCTTATTCTTCCCTAATTCTTTTTGAAAAATGTGGATGCAATGCAAAATATGGATTTTTACTTCCAAACATTCCTCCAGCACTTTAGCCAGTTTAAGAGTTTCATAAAATAAATGTATCTCCATGAAACGCGCATTGCTGCAATTGAGCCGTTGTACAAAGTTTAATTCTTTGCTTCTAGCAGGCTGTCAGGCCTGGACGCTTCCGCGAACACTGGAATTGGTGCATTGGTAGCCAGTTCTGTATTCTTTAAAAAATCAAAATGATTCCTTTGGCTTCTGGATGTTATTCTCTTTAAGTGCGAGCTTACTTTCTATGTTAAGCTATATAAATGGATAACAAATTTTTGAAGTTTGTGATACTTAACAGTTATGGTCACTCATCAAAAGAAATGCTCAAGAAAGTCCAGAACACAGCAAGGTTGA
>JXPQ01012692.1:84212-102460 GCA_001014675.1 Ephydra gracilis
TTTTGGCTGTCATGGTTGTATATTACTTGAATAGAAAATTGTTTAATTACTATGCATAGCAAATTTTCAATTATTTAATTGGGCTACAGTGATTCATTTGTTAATAGCAATTCATTTTCATGTGAAAACGGAGGTATACCTTGGTAGTAGAAATATCGATGCACTTAGCTTGGAGGCGTCAGTTTATAGGTAGAAATAGCCTTTTAGAGTTTCTTTGATATTTAACAAGAAAGATGCAATTATTCGTAAAATCCAACACCGAAATTCCCAGTCAAAATTTTCCAATATTATTTGTTAGTATTATTGTATTAAATTATATAAAATTCTTTTGAAAACACATATCATAATGATTAAAATATAATTGACTATTTGCAATAATATCAACCAATTTTACTCAAATTCCATTACTTTTTATATTTAACAGTACAACTTTTAAATTCTTACATGAACTGAGTTTAAAAACGGTGTCTGCCAGGTTGGTTTCTTTCTTTTTTAATAATTATATTTTATGTTATGTATACTAACAAGAATTGTTATTTTGGCAGATTAGTGCAATAAATTTACAATTTCTAAATGTAGTTTTTCTTAAATATAACACAGTTCGTCCGAATTTGTACGGTAGTTCAGGTTGCTCCTACTGTACCAATTACCAACATTTATGGAGGATTTCTGAAGAAATAAGAAAGAATAGGTATGGAAAAATGAATTCTTTGATACCAGATTTGAGTAAGATGTTTATTAGAGGCATTTGAGAAAATGGTTGATGTGGTCTTTTACTTCTTTTTCGATTCTTTTGGAATGGGGGAAGAGTAAGGCGCTTTGCTGAGCGCCAGGTATGAACAGCCAACCTCGCTGTGTTGAACTCCTAGCTAAATACTCAAACCACGTGTGATCCATTCGATAGCATAATAATCATCAGCTTGAATGAAAAATAAAATAAAATGATTATATTTACGGGAAACTTATCATTGAAAAAATCCGTAACATTTATTAAAGTCAAACTATTTTCGACTGAGAGCTTTTTTGAAAAAAAAAAATTCATCGAAATAAATAAACACGCAAATCAAATAAACATAGCGAGTACATGAATCTATTGAATAAACTGTTAACATAAGATATCCCCAGCAGCGTGCGCATTTTTCTCAACGAAAGATGAGCAATGTACACAAGTCGATGGGTTTAAGGTACCAGATGGTCATGTATATTGCAGAAAAATCTGCATAAAACAGAAATCGTTTTGTTTTTCTGGTCTGACTCTGGCCTATGAATATGTATATTTGAAACTGTTAATGACTATTATTCCGAGTATTTTCAATTGGTTTAATGATTCTACAGAGATATCAATGATTGAAATTTGGAAAAATGCTGTATTCGACAAATGAGAATATGTGCATTTGGAAATTGAAATTTGGGCTTCGAAGTTTTTGCGCCATAACTGCCATTGCCGAGATTTATATTACAATTTTCCTTTGGGGCAATTGATTGCTGATATTTATAATATTAATGCATAATTTACAGTATGCGACTAAGAAGAGAATAAAAGACAAATATGGCGAACATAGGCGGACCATTTCTAAATGATAATTGTTGGAGTCGGTAAACCTGATATTGAATTAAATTCTCTGTTTAACAATCTTTGAGAAAGTTGAAGAAATCGACGAAACGATAAAGTGACACTAAAATTGATCAGCATAGCCAATTAGTCACATAAATATATTAGCTTAAAATTTTTAGACGGAATATTTTATAAGTACTTAGTTTTTTTTTTTTATTACTTATATTGCCAAAATTCTTTTTTTTTCAGCAGTCTGAAACTGAAATCAAACTTGTCCTTGCCCTCTTGTATCTCGTACAAATGATCATGATCAATCAATTAAATTGCAGAGTTAATAAATATTCAAATACTCCTTGTTTCTAAAATTTTAAGTATTTTTGTTTGGCGTCCCTGTGAAGGACTTGTTCCGAATTTGATTGCAAATATCCTTTTATTTGTATAGTACAAGGCGCTCCATAACATTGAAATGAAGTTCTTTGTAAATTTATTCGCTGTGCACATATTTAATATAAGCTAATCACATTCATTTCAGCATATTTATGTTGTTTTTTATTTGTGACCTGATCGAAAAAAGTAACTAGGTAATAGCTAGTAAATTAATAATTTTTATATTTCATGTGTTTCGTCAACATATAAAATTTTAATTCTGCTCCTTAAATCCGCACCAAAACTTCGATTTGCTACAGTAAGAGGGACTGGTTTTTGGTCGAACTGGTTTACTACAGTAGAGTGGCATTGGCTGATTCTTGGGATGCTTATGCAAATTTGTTTGATCTTTAAAACATTAAGTGTTGAAGATAATCTTTCATGATCAAATATTCTTTAAAATTTTCACAGATAGGTGATTGCGAATTATTTCTAAAGCATTAAAAACTAATACAGTTTTATTTGGAAAAATTATTTGGTTCAGTGATTCGGATTATCATATCGAAAATTCAGAAGGGTCTAAATTATCATAGATGAACTTTTTTGTTTGGTAATTTGTTTTGATTCTACTGGTATCAATTTAAGAAACTACCTTATTTGTGCATCATCCTTATTGCAAATTGTCTTTATTGTTATTGGAGGTAAAACCAAATGGTTTTAAACTTGTAGTGGTATTTATTAAAGTGATAAGTAATAGTTACGCGTCACTTATCACGTTTTAACTCTCGGTAACGTAACTTTCACTTCGATTATCATCTTGTTAAGAAAATTTAATGGACAGCTCTTTAGGAGTCAATTTCCATACAAATACAATGACACGTAATTTTGCAATAAATGATGATGGCTCTTAGGTATTTTTTAGTTATTCTTTTAACTCATTTAATTTAATTTCCCTCACTATTTGCATTTTTAAAACATGTCGTAAATGCAATTGGCTATGTGTATATTAGTTTTGGCCATACGTTTGTAACACCAAGAACTTTAGTTTGGAGATCTATCAAAAAACATACCCAAATGTTCAGCATCACCACACGAAGTGATTTAGCCATGTATGCCCGTCAGTCCTTACTTACTTACTTAATTGGCCATTACAACCTGGTGCAGGTCTTGACCTCAGCAGTCATGCGGCGCCATTCTTCGCGTTGCTTTGCAGCTTGGCGCCAATTGCGAATTCCTATCGTCCGGATTTGAGGTGAATTAAGGAAATTTGGTACATACATTCCATGGAATCATGGTGTACCCAAAATTTTGGGCACCTCATGTATACTTATTTAATAAAAATGACGGCAGTTAACTGTTATATTTCAACGCGTTGGATCATAAAAGAACATAACAATGTTCTTAAATTTGACGTGATTGAATAAAAATGATGATACTGAGTTGCCTAGTACACCTATGTAGGTCCCAATAAAGGCTTTAATGCTGGCGTACTCATAATTAGCATATGAATTCTTAGAAACTTCAATGCTGAATGAACATAATTCTAATTAATGAGTATTCTAAAAAGAGGCATAATTGGATAAAAACAGAGGTACCTCCAGTGAGGGTTCAATAAAGTCTTTAATGAGAAATTAATCACTGTTATCATTTAAATTTTACGAACTTTTGAGCATTGAGTTGACTTAAATATAATACCCCCGTACACCTATGTAGGTCCCAATAGAGACTTTAATGCACTATTGCCGACAGATATAATGTAAATTTTTAAATATTTAAGTATTGACTGAACATACATATAAACAATATGTGTGCTAAAAATGGGCTTGGTTTGCTGAAATTCAGATTAACCTCCACTACACCTATGTGGTGCCAATAAAGGTTTTAATGCAGAAATACCAACAGTTACCATTTTTAACTCTGCGTAATTTCAGTACTAAGTGAACATAGTTATAATCAACGTGTATTTCAAAAACAAGCTTGATTGGATGTAAATTAGAGCCACTTCCAGTACACATATGTGGTTTTAATATAATTTTAAATGCGGAATTACCCACAGTTTAAAATTAAATGTTTATTTTTTTATGTTTTCACATTAATGCACTGCCACGTATAAGTACGCATAGATATTCAAAATTAATCAAATTTGAATTTTTACATTATTATATATCCAACTGAAACGTGTATTTGTACATAGGGCGTATTACATTAATTTTTTGATAATTGGGCAGAGTTTCAACTAGAAACTAGAAAACATGTAAATATTGGGGTTATTGTTGTTTATCACTTGGCAGGATAACAAAATTTTTGTATCACTTCTATTACAGTTCAATATTTCTGGCATATTTCTGTTACAAGAACTTTCGCGGCTTAATGAAATTGATGAAATTAATGGCAAATCCACTTTAAGTATAAAATTAAGCTTAAACTGAACTAAAAATCCGAATCAACCATTTATTAAATAAAGGAATCACAAAACCTAAAATTCGCTTATATAAAATTTAGCAACATTAACAAACATGTTAGCTATGCAAACTTGAAAGACACAACATGGAAAACAAAATCAAATCTACACAATTCGTACAGTTAAGTAGAGATCGAAACAAATGTTTTCCTGTATCCTGAGAGTGTCAATTCCAGGCTGATACCATCAATAATTCGAGGTTGATGTTATGACTTAAGACATCACTTTTTCTATTGATACATTCTAGCATTTTGAATTAAATTAATCATAATGAAGAATTCCAATTGAATAGGACCAGACACAGGTTAATATTTTTCGTTCATCCTGGTTTTCTTCAATCATGACTTCACCACCATTGAGCGAAGTTTGACCGAGCTTCGACCATTATGTTTTGCTTCGATTATTGTCGTATGTAATCTAATTTTCATTACCCATACTAATGCGCTTTAGAAAGCATAGGTTTTCGTTTCATTTCAGAATTAAATCGCAAAGGTACAATTGATTATTCACTTTTAATTCAAGTGGCACCGAAAGTTCGAGATTTCTGATGTAATCAGCTTTGATGAAATTGATATGGAAAGCTTATTTGCTTGTCATGCCCAATTGTTCCTATAAAATCATTCACTTTTTCGATAGTCAACTAAAGTTGAGTTCATATTTACCATTAAAATTATAAGATTGACAATAGTTTTTCAAGTTATAGCTTCTTCGTAAACTTCATAATATTTTTTAGGAGCTTGCGACGTATCTAGAAATAACATTTTACCAAACAATGTAATTGAAATAATGTCATCTAACAACATGAAATATGAATCTTATCTTACCTAAATTAATAATAAATATGACTTCACAGTCACATAGCAATAGTTTTTATCCGCACTTTTTCAAACACCCAATACCTCTTTCATAATCTTGTAAAAAAAACTGAAATTATTAATCAGTTTATAGAATACCAGTACTGTCCTTGCCGCAAGAGCGGTAACTAGAAGCTCATATGCTTACAATTCGCTCCATTCCTATAAGTGATATAAATATTTCTCTGTAGTGCTTAAGACAAGAATTTTACTTGAAGATTCTCATGCACATCATGTCATGCGAAGCCCCTTCACCGCCACGAGGAAATTATATTCTATGATTCATTATAAACTGGTTCAAATTTCTGTAAATTTCGTTTGCATGTAATGAGTTCATATACTGAACAGCAGTTTCAGTCAGTAGGTTTTATGATCACATCATTCACGAGTGATATGCCTTAATGCACCTGCATTCCATATTGCTGCTATACTACTTTTAATATGGATGTTTGCCTTTCTGAGATTGTGGCTGTGCTGTTACTTCTGCGACGGTGAAAATTTTGTTGATACTGCACATGCTATCTAACAAACAAGATAAAAAATTTGTAAAGTCGGTTCATAATTTTTCATTCCAATGTTTACAAATTTACTTTGCATATATTTTATAATTTAACGGTAAACAGGTGCTTTTACAATGTATGTTTTTTTATTTCATATCTAATGTTAGGTGGTGAAAATTAATCTAACCTTTCACTTGCAACAAGAGCATGTGTAAATTGAAATTAAATAGAAACAATATAATATTTTTTCTTTCAATAAGAAAAGTGTTTAACAACATTGAACAATAATATAAAAAAATGAATTTTAAATAAAATAAAATCATTCAACCGCAAAGTAAATGACTAGGCGGCTAGTGGCTTCTTACTTTTACTTAAATTTTTGTTTTTTTTTTTTTTTTTTTAAGTAAGTATGTTGCGTACTAAGAAAAAGGTGTTGGATCTAGCAATTTGCTTTGCGTCGTTGTTTTTCCTACAATGCTGTAAGTAATTATAGTAAAAAATTTCAAATTAAATACACAAAAAACAAGAGAAATAATATAATTCAGCTTCCCCAAAGTTCATTCATCTTAATTAGTTTGGTCTGCAAGTTTTGTGAGAGGTCATTAAGTTGCCAGAAAAATGAATTTAATAAACAAATAAAAAAGGTCTTGTGAAATTCACGCAATCGTAAATTCACTTCAAAAAGTAAGAATACAAAATTGAAATGAAAAATGAAATGGTAATTTATAAGCTGTTACAAGCGCACCAACGCTTGCTTTGCTATTCGTCGATCACCAGCGTTATATTCAATGGGTGTGTGCGTTTTACCGTGATATGCTCTTTATTTGATGTTTTCATTGTGGCCTGGGCAGATATTAAGACATCAATCTTCTGACCGGAAGTAGGCTACAGCTATGTAACATATTTCAACCATATTGTCAGCTGTGACAGCGCTGATTTGCCTGCAGCATTGATCATCGCAGTGCCGCGCCAAATAATTTAAATTAGAAATTGACTATCGGCCTCGTTGATATAGTAATTTAATTTTTTTCTATTAACTGTTCCCCTTTTCAATGTTTCAAGCTTATTGACTTAGAATAGTATAGTTTTTTTTTTTTCAAATTTCATTGTGTTGATTGCTTCCAAAATTGTATCGATTGCAAAGTCTTAAACTAACAATGTCAGCAGAACACCTATCGATAAAAGATTGCCAAATGATATTTTTCTATTTTAATTACGTTTTCGAGCATTGCGTAATTTTGTGGTATGTGCTCATTGATAACTAAATGAATTTCTGTAATTATTAAGCAACTTTCAAGCATTTGCTATGCTAATTATAAAGTAATACGGAAAGTAATTAGAATATATGTTCAGTTAGCATCAAATCTTGGAACATCACATACAAAACAAGCTGATAACATGCACAAATAATCTTGCCTTCGTTCTTACAAAATTTTGCTTACAATACGAAATCACTCAGCTAGCTTTTAGAAAAATATTATAAATATTTCAACTAAGAACTTAGACTTTTTGAAAAAAATAATAAAACGTTTACTATTTAATTACAAATAAAATCATATAGGACCATTTAAAAAATGCAATTCTGAAAAACAAATATTCACATCTTAATTGGACCTGTCCAACAGAACACATTACACAGCATATAGTATGATATATGAGCTCAAACATTGCCATCTACTGGTAGTGTTAAAAAATTAAACAATCCGTCTTCTACACACAGAGCAAGACATGATGCGTGCTCATTTGGGATAATTTAACAGTTTTCAAAACTTATGGCTAATGAGAAAAAAAATAATGATAATTTGGATGTTTAGATTACTTACGTAGTACGATGAATACTGGATACTTGTCATAAAGATAAATTTAATTTTCAATTTTATTCTGCACCAGAACGCCCATAAATACAAATTTATATTATTTCTTGACATTTGGCTTTTTGCGTTCGCACACTATTCCCTGACCGCATTATTATGGGAATTCATAAGGATTTTTTTTTTTCGCTTCGTATTAGTCGGCATAGAAACCTTTATTTTTCTTTACTTTCTCAATTCATAATGCGGAAACATACACCTTTTTGTTTTCAAATCAGTTCAATTAGATAGATTAAACTTATTTTTGCCTGCGTATAACCAATAGACAAATCCTGAATATTTTTTTGTTTTATTTTATTTTTTTCACTTTTATAGGAAAATTTTACTTGGAATATATTGTGGTAACATCTAGATTAGATAGAATTACTTCCTAACAGGATCTCTTAGACATATTAGCCCATTGTTCTGCCTTTGATTGGCCTATTTTAGGCCATTTCGCATGAGAGTCTGCCCTCCTGTCATGATATCGGCCAATGAGTTGTCTATCACTTTAGAAAACCCCTGCCAGCCCATTGATCATAACACTGCACAAGAGATGCACAACAATACACAGTCTATGTCTTTCAAGCCTCAGAGACCGACAGAGGCTTTGGTGTCGAAATTATCGGTTTTGTCACTACAAAATGGGCAGACTTTAGTGGAGTTGAAACTTAGCCTTAGTGAATGGTTGCCCACGCAGGGCTCTGCCATATTCTGTTGGATATCTGCTGATATTTAAGGTTGATACCTAGTTTACTTGTTATTAAGGGAATATGCCTTATTGCCAGATGGGTGAAATTTTCCAGGGTGGATATACCCCTAGCCTGAACATGCCTTGAAAGTCTGGCCTTAAGCGAGATTATTTTCATCCTGTTTTTTCTTGCAATCTCATAACAGGTTTGATACGTTATAGATATTTTATATCTGGAGTAGAATGCTACAAGCTTAGCTTTGTTAGCTGAAAGTAAGTAAGACTAGAGTACACTGCTGTGGTTGGACTACCGCAATACCGCATTGTCTACCTGGTTTGATCCAGCGCTCGCGATGCAAGGGCTATTTTGTGTTTTGAGTAGGTGGACCTGCTAGTCTGTGCAGTCTGGTATGAGGCATACGAACCAGATGTTCTCTGCCTGTTGGACAACGTTGTAGTCAATGTCGCTCGGGGGGTATATGGTCCTGGATGATTGCTGAATGTCTCACTTGAGACGTGTCACAAGCGTGACGAGATATAAAATTTATGCATTACAAGTCGAATTGTTAGAGCATGCATCATATTTACCCGATTTTGCCCGTAGGGACTTCCATATGTTTCCAGACTTAAACAAATTTAAGCGTTTTTCATCAAATGACGGGTTTATAAAAGATGCGGAAGTGTATTTTTCAGTAATTTCTGATTCGCACTTTAAGGACGAATCCTAAAATTGAGATCTCGTTTTAGGGACGGAATTCATAAATTGGAAACTCATTGGCACAAACGAATTGATTTTCAGCAGACTATACTGAATAATAAACAATTAAAACGCGTTTATCTTATCAAACCTCAAAACGTATTAAACGGCCTGATACTAGGTGCACGCGTCCGCAACCGGTTTAATGCAAATCAACTTGGGTACGTAATTGAGACTGGATTTTCTTAGTTCGTTGTTTTTACCTTATTTTATTATTATAGTTCATAATTATAAATGATGAGTGTTGCTAATTTTGAGTAATACCCTCTTATATTATTTATTTAAATTCAATTATGAGAATGTATTCATTTAATTGATGTTTATATACTAGAGGTATCTCTGATTTCACACATTCATGCGAAGTTTCAGAAAAAGCTTGTGATTATAGCAAACCTTATTACACAATTTAACTGGGATAGATTTAATTTTAAGGGTGTAATTATTTGATGATACGAATGTTTAGTAAAGAGGGGTATTCGACTTAATTCAAACTTCAACCTAACATTTTTCCATAGACCGTAGGTCCAGAATTGGGTAAATCTAGCTAAATCCTTTCATTTTAATGTTTGCTTACGGACATATGGACGGGTACATCAATTCCAGTTGTGATGCTGATAATATCGGTATGTATTTTAATCGTTCTCAAATCGATGTGTGTAAAAATAAATAGAAACAAGTAAAAAGGTCACAGTTGGCTTAAGCCCACAGTATAATACACGTCGCTTAGTTATTAAATTAACACCGGAGAAGCACAGTACCTTACTCTGAATTAATTTCATTATTTATGCTAAATTTTTTTACGACCTTTTTTTGATCTGTAATCTATACATGACTATATATATACAGACTACATAGATCTACTGGAGGCATATTATATTCATTTTCACTTGATACTGAAATTTTGTTGAATTAAAAATATAATTGTGCAAATTTAAGCATTAAAACCACTATTGAGACCAGATAGGTGTACTGGAGGTACTCCTAATTTGCATTAAATCAAGCTAATTTTTGATACACCTGTTTATTCTATATATTTTCACTCTATACTGAGATTTCGTTTAATTTGAATGACAACTGTGCATATTTCAGCAGTAAAACCTCCGTTGGGACCACAGACGTGTACTGGAGCTACCACTGATTTTCATCGAATAAAGTTCATGTTCTGTAGACACCGTAATTTTATGTATGTCCACTGTATAGTGAAATTTCCTTTAATTTAAATGATAACTGTCGAAAATTCTGCATAAAGCCTCTTTTGGGACATTGTAGGTTTACTGGGCGTACCTCTGATTTTTATTCGATCATGTAAATTTTTTAGAAAACGATTACATTTCTTAATTGTCCGGTTAATTTTGAAATTTCATTGAAAAATATCAATTCGAACGGCTGCAGTTAGCTTGAGGCCGTAATTTTGAAAAAATATGTGTTAAATAGGTGTGCTGGAGGTACCTGAAAATATGATCGGATCTTTACCGATTTAAAAAGCAGAGCTAAACTTTTTTCAAAGATTATGTGTGCCAAACTTTGTTGATCTAGCTCAAGCCGTTCTCAATTTTTTGGATACGTACGGACATGGCTAAATAAATTCCTGATCATATTGGTATATATTTTAATACGTCTCCTGACTCTAGATCTGGGTTTTCATTGGCAACGTGTACAAAAACCTTAACGATAGGGATCACTACAATTCCTTTCTGTGGTTGCAAACTTCAATTGTAACTATTTTCTTTGTATGAACGTACAGAAAATTGGAAACTATTGAAAACAATGTCGTGTGAAGAAGTTTATCACTTATAAGTTTTAACTGGTTAATAAATAATTTTAGATTGCACGCGTTTTTTGTTTCTTTCTAATATTTTCTTGTACATACGACCTAATACGTATTTCAATACTATATTTCTATTTCGTGCGTCGGTTTGTACTGCTATACGTTTTGGTGCTTATCAGATGCATTGTTCATTTTGAATGGTGCCACAGAGTATTTCACGTCGTATTGATTTTTGTGGGCAAACTAACATTTGTAATATGCCACTTCATTTCATCTGTATCACAACTAGATCTTTGATACGATTTAAAAACTTTGCAGGCGACACGAGCGATGGCACCACAATCATATAAAATTCCGCTGCAATTACCAGATAGGCACATGCATTTATCAAAAATTTCCAATGTTGAAGTAATTTAACTAATCAATACAACATTCATTCATTGGAGTATGATGATCACATTTATTTAATTGTTTCGAAGCATTTTCTTGTTGCAATCATTTTTGTTCTAGATATAAGCTTGAGGTCTCTTCATTTACGGTCATCTGGCATCTATTAGCGTGAACAACTTTTTCCACACCTTGCTGCAAAATGAGCTGTAGTCAAGCTAATCGCGGCGAACGCGGCTGCACAGTAGCCGGCGCGCTTGTCTATTGACGCAATTGGTGTTATGTTGCGTCGGTTACCACTGTACCAGGTTGCTGCAAACGCTGGCATCCACGGTGACTGCAAAGCACAAATAATCATTTTCTTGCGATTTATTTTCGTTATTTTTATATTTTGTACTCTGCTTCAATATTGCTTGGTGCATTTCTTGATCTTGGTATCCAGCTTTTCATACGATATAACGCGCCATGGGTTCGCATGCTACAAAATTGTTGGCATTACTTGCTCTGTAGCGGTTATTAATTGTTTTTAATGTGAATGAAGAATGAAAGTAGTTGGAGCATGTTTGATACGCTCGCATGTGGAAAAAGTTCAACAATGAACTTCAATTTTTGTAACTTTTTTTAAATTGTACTGAAATAAATCATTTCAAATATAAAGCATTTACTTTTTGCTTGAATTGCATTACAATAATTTTGTTTTTAATTTATTAGTGTGTTGATTTTTAATTGTAAATTATTTGGTTTTTTCATATTCCAATTTTCTATTTTATAATTTATGTTACTCTTTATGGAATGCCCATAATTGCCTTTTGTTTGCGCAAATTATCATCGTAATGTCAATGAAACAATGACATTGATTGAATTGTTCGACACGCATTCATTGCTATTCGACTTTTCAAACCGTATTTTCCTTCACTGCTTTAAAAACTGTATACATGTTCAACAAGCTTTAATGGCATTAAAGTACTTAGGGGATTAAACAAAAGAAAAGATAATTAAAAACTTTAACATTTGTATGCCTTCTTGTATTTAAACCAAATGCCCATAGTAATATTAATTTCATGGTGAGCATGTTAGTCAATCCCAAAACAGTCGTTCTTAAATAACAGGTTGGTTAATTTGGTTTTCTATGGAAGATGGCGTTGCTACTAGTCTAAATGTTGTTTATGTTATATTCCTCTAGAACGTGTGTGAAGCTTTATTTCAATCCCTTAATGCATTTTTTGTTTAGAAACCATTTAGTTCTGACGTGTCCCAGATTTTTTTTGTAAATAGAAAAAAGCAAGTATCGTGTAGTAATGAATTTTTATTTTTGCAAAGTTTAAATGCAAATAAAATATGTAACAAATGTTGAAAGTATATGAGGACTCTTCGTCTTCAATTAGTTCAGTAGAAAGATGGGTTTCTGACTTTAAACGTGACCGTACAAGCTTTAAAGTTGATCAACGTCAAAAACAGTCAAAACCAGCAACAACCAATCGTAGAAAAAATACAGACTAGCGTAATTGTTAATCATCGAGTGACTGTTCGAGATTTAGAAAAAGTCCTCTGTCCTTGATGAGTATTTTGACCAAAGTATCAGTTTTCAGAAAGCTCTGTGCACAATTGATGCCGCATTTGCTGACAATGGAACAAAAACACATCCAAATACGAATTTCTCAGCAACACTTAGAGCTGTTTCGCAAGAATTAAGTGTATTTTGTGCATTAACTCCTCCATTGCATTGAAACTTGCGATTATTACCACTATTTTGAATACCAGACGCTCAATAATGTTTTAAATCTGTTTCTCCGGCTTCCAAACGAATTCCTGTCCAGTTGTTAATGAAGAAGATGCTAGCGTGTGTATTTTTGGATTGTGAAAGGAATTTCGTACCTAGTAAACTGGTAAAAAAAATATGTTCTGAATATTAATTTAACCTTTTAAACGAGCTGTTAGAAAATAAATTCATGAAAAAGGACTTGTTTCTCAGAACAAAATATTCTATTTTCAGCAGGACAGGGCACTGTGCATAAAATTCATGAATTAAAGTTCGAATTCTTGAAAAATCCACCGTATTCGTCGGATTCAGTCACAAACGAAACAAACCAATTCCGACCTGGTAAGCATGTTTCATAAAAAAATGCGGACGTAAAAGGTGTGAAACTGTATTTTTTAGCCGTTTCCGTTTCTCAGGAATGGAATTTAGAAATTAGATCCTATTAGAGCACGTAAATTGATTTCCCGGGAGAATATACAGAGAAATGAATTGTATTTCATATCATGAAATTGCGTATTTCTCATTCTCCAATGCAATTGGCAGAGTATATATTAAATCTAGTTAAATTTTTGTAACACTTAGAACGAATGTTTGGAGAGCTATCGAAATGTATACCAACATAGCAACTGATCAAGCCATGTCAGTCTATAAATAAGAACCGATCAAGAATTCGACTACTCTTCGACTACTTCCAGTACATCTCTGTGTCCGAAATTGGGGCCTTATCGCTATTACAACTATATAAGGTTGTCTATGATAACATCCAAGCAATTTTCGAAAATGTTTAAGATTACGTGATAGTCAGAGATACCTCGGGTATACTTATTTAGTTCAAAAAAGGGTCCAATAAAGAATTGAGCTACAAACATAAATCAATTTTAACCATTTCACATAACCGAAATGAATTAAAAATTATGAGAAGTTCTGCAGAAATTGTGTTGGATTACAAGAAAATTAAACGGTGCTGCTGTGAAATACACTACATTTATTACAAAAAGTAGTTTAATTTAAAGCTGAAGCATTTCACTTTTTCATCGTTCTGTTTCAACAATTTCCAAACGACGTGCAATACACAAACTCAAATTTGTAGGTTAATATGTGACGATAAATGAAGGATGGCTCCCTTATACCAAAATCACAACGGTCGTCATCAGAGTGGACTGCACGTGGGGAACCAATTGCAAAGCGTGGAAAAAGCGGATATCAAGTTTCGATAATAACAAAATTAAAATAAATTTTATCAAAAAGGTTTTTTCCGTGTTTCCCTACGACCTTATCCGGGAAACTTGTCAATATCTTCGTAGATTTCATACAGCTCACGATTACACCTAGTGAGCCATTTTAACAGTATCGCGATAAGAGTGGTACATCTTGCGCAATATTTAAAATTCAGAACCACTCAGCGCACATAATATCTTATAAAAATCTTTGCTTGCATATATGCTGCCTTTTCTTTTCTGAAAGAGGGCTTCACAATTTGATTTCGGAGCTGCTCTTGTTATGTTATGTTTCGGAGTCTAAGCAGATGAAGTCCTTAACCAATGTTTTTACGTTGATACAAAGATACGTTGACAGATCGTACGACCCATCAACGTGCTTCTTCGATTAATTTGCATAAAACAGCATATTGATGTCCAAATTATTAACGCACGGAAGAGGCGTCACTCTCTTGAAAAATTTGGTGTCACTATATTTCACACCAACAAAATATATTATTTTATCCATAACATAGGAAAAGAGAGTCACCTTATTTAAAGCTGCATTTGACATAGAAGGGCTCTATCAAACATATCGACTTATAAGGAGTATCTAAGTGTAATTTGTGTTTTAATGTAATTGGCGTAGTGTGAATATATGGTCGACGGATGGTTCGAATTGCACTAATAAAATCAAGTCGGCTTTTTTAATATTCAGCTTTGGAGTTTCACACAGCATACACCAAATAGGTTAGGTTATCTCTAGGACAGCAATACCTCTATAGTTCATGCAGTTTTCTCATCGTCTTTTTTTAACACAGGGCAGCCGACACTGCAATTTTTATAAATTTCCATGCGATCCTGTGACCATATTTTTCCCAAGGGGATCGTGAATTAGGTTCATTCACATCTAGACACTGGCTATGTACAGTTCCGCTTGGAGGCAAATAGGTTCAAATTCAGTTATGCATGTGACCGTTATGCTGACTTCACGCTATCATTTCTGCATTAAACTAAAGTAGAAGGCTTTATGAATGTTTAATCAATCACCCATTAAGCGAGTGAAATTCAATATAATTCTGATGCTCTAGGTCTAAATAGTTACTAACACGCCTCTGAAGCAAACAATGCCAGTGAGTTGTACCAGCTATTCCATTATTATTTTGAAAGGTATTTTGCCTATTAATTGTGTATTAAATAATTTTGGTCTTTTATGAGTTTTGTTTTTTTGGTAGAGTTATCTATGGTTATTAGCTCGGTCTTCATCATTCAGGCTGAACAACACGAATTGCCATGGTTTAACGCTTAATAAGTTGAATAACCACAAGAGAAACCAATAATGAAGATTTACGAAAAACCAACTGATGTTAAATCAACCAAAACGTGCAACAAGAAAAAACGATAAACTGCAGATGCAAAAGTTAATCGACCGAATTGGTTAAGTGTTACAATCTCAAGCAAATCAAGATCATTGCACTTAGTTGACTTTTCATTGTATTGCTTAAGCATTTTCTGTTTTATATGGAATTGGCAAAATGTGTATTAGTTTTGGGCGAACGTTTTTAACTTGGTTCAAAGGCATATCGAATTATAAGTACTTATTAATATAATCAGCAATACCATAGTAATTGATCTGGTCGGGACCGTTACTTTTGTGCGAAAGCAATAACAATAAAAAAGAAATTAAGCTCAATATACTTGGCACCCATATTCTATGGATATTTTTTAGCTAAATGTGAATTGAACTAAAATTTAATTCATATTTGGACTTCCTCCAGCACACCTCCTTACTCAAAATTGGTGCCTTAAAGATACTGAAAGTTAATATTTTTCAATCAGATTTCGAAATAAGGTTGTATATGATATCATCTAAGTAATTTCTATAATTTCTGATAGCATAACTCCATAAAAATTATAGTTACATCCAGTACACCAATGTGGCCCGGAAAGAGAGTTGTACAGGAAATTTACTAGAATTAATAATTAAATTCAAATAGATTTTATTAATGCGTCTACTAAAGTGGCATGCACTTACAACATGTCTATGAAAGCCAAAAGTACGAGTTTTAATTATTATTCCAAATTTGACTTCAGGCCGAACAGTTCCAGCGGTGTGTATCAAAATGTCGGACTAAGTTGACTATTACATTTGTACTCATTCATATTATCTTTACACATAGCCAATTGTAGCTGGAAAATATGAAAATTGGTTGAATTGATGTAAAAAAAATTTATTTCACAAATATATAAAACTATAAAGAGTGCTATGATTATCATGCCTGCGTGCAGAAGCAGCAGAAAATTTATTAACATCAATAAAATTAATATCCCAAAGACGTAAGAAAATATTTACTCGGCTTGCATATGCAAAAAAATAAAAGGAAAAACTGTTAATAACACAATATTCATTTACGGTAAAGTTTTAAGTTCAATGGAGCAGCCACGATGCAACAAGTGAAATGCATGATAAAACCTAATAAGAGATTGGTGGAAAAATTTTCAAACGATTCGCATGAGATTTCCTATTATGAGGCACATGCAGATAAACTTTGCATGAGAAATTAACAGTGTAACAGTGCTGTTTGCTACAGATGTTGTTATATTGCCACAATAACAGTATTTCTTTATTCATGGACAAAATATATACCTGAAAAATAATTTTACCTCACTTAGTTGGATATGTGTGCTGCAATGCTATTCCTTCAATATTTTAAAACAATCCCAATTTTACAGAAATTAGTCAAAAAATAAATATCGGAACACAATATGTTTTATGCAATAAAACGTCTTTAAATGTTAGAACAACTTATGCGAAATGACTTACATTTACTTACGACCACGATTTGAGACGATCAGGACACTTATCGATCGCGAAACGCACATAATTCATGTTAGCTCAAGGGCTCGCTTCAATAATTCACTATTTCGGTGACTAGGTACAGAAGGGAAGGTGTATTTAATCTTTAAGAAAGAATATCGAGCGGATATGTCAGTTTATTTTCATACCTCTTAATCAAAGAAGAGTGCATCGCTTGTAATGCATAGAAATTATTGTTTCGGACTATGTGTTTGCTGGAAACATATCCTTAGAATAAAAAAATTAACTGGGAACAGCGGTGTCCGACTGTCCGTCCATGATCAGGACAAATTGAACAATTTTCTCAATAAAGTAATAAAATTCAGTTACTAAATGTATATTCTAAAAAGGCAAAAATTTAGGATAAATTCCTTCGATGTTTATGTTCAATGAACTGTTATTTAATGGAGTATTATTGAAATTGGGAATTTTTGAAATATTTTGTCTTAATCATGATATTCTGAAGTCTTAACAATATGGATCAATAATTTCGGGACCCTCATATAATATTTTTACCCTCTACTTCCCTGAAATGGGGAAAAAGCCAGGAGATTCATCGAAACCTACTGAATTTTTATATTAGAGCACTGCTTTGACATTTCAATAACATTTTTTTATTAAAGTGATATCGATAATCAAATTTGGGTACCTTACAAAGATCTTTTATTCCCAATTGCACTAAAATTAATTTAATAGCCATTAAATTCATCATAAGCTAATGAAACTTGATATTACATTACTGTTTTGACATTTTTGTAATACGATAGTGGTCCTATAAGTAACCGTGTTTGACGACAGACAACAGCATGAGGAAAAGCCTTATAATCATGAGCTGCCATCTATCAAATGAGGGTAAAAATTTGTATTGAGCAGCCATTTGTTTAAGACGTGTCTAATGATTTTTTATTTTTGGGTGGGTAAAAATACGAGGAGATAAAAGCATATTTGGATACTATTTATGAGGACACTTCGCCATCTATGACGTGGTCGATCTGTTTTTAACGGCAGACGTGGTGACCATGGAAGCGAACAACAGGGCCTCGAAGTAGCATACGCCGTAGATGTTCCGACCGCAAAAGGTCCGACCGCCTATGAGGTCCAAGAGAAGTATTTTTCATTTGTCAGAAAAATCTTTTGTTTTGAATTGCAAGACACACCATTTAAATTAAATGTATATTCCACGTTTTAAATAATTTTGTTTCGCACTAAGTACGCTGTAATATTCTTTTAATTTTTCTTGTTTTTCC
>JXPQ01012816.1:418-13957 GCA_001014675.1 Ephydra gracilis
CAACAATTATACTATATACAGTTAACTTTCATAATGAGAAACACGTAAAAATAAATTCAATAATTATACTTACCAGTAAATGTCGAACATATGAAGAATTTATTAATGCTGTGCTTTATATTATGATGATAACAATATTTAGTAATAAGCACACACTTGATTTTTGATTTTTAATATAAAAGAAATTTTGCGTGAAAGCGCTGACAATGTGTGATAGCAATTAAAGCAGCAGCAGGTTCTTCGGCTTGTCCGCAGTTTTTTTCTTTTTCTTTTTCTTTTTATTTATTTTTTTTTCTTTTAATGATGCGTTTTGTGTGCCGTTATACTGCAGCCGCTAGTACAAGCGCAGACAGGTTTACTTTTTTCAATGAAAGATTATTTTACAAAAAGAATAACGACAACAACAATTAAACAAGAAATTTATACACACACTTCAATTATTAAATAAAATTAGATTTTTTATGATAACTTATTTAAGACAATTTGTCTATGTAGGCAGCGGAAAAGCACACCCTTTCCTAGCTTGCATTAATTTTATATGTAGTCATAAAAAACAAATTTTAATACACTTAAATTACAAATCACTTGAGTACTGTATGATTAAAACACAACAGTTGTTTCTGTTTTATTACTTCCAGCTTTGGCTCTTGCCTAATAGGTTTAATTCAATATGTAAATGCACGTAAGTCAAAAACTTTCGCTCGTTTATTGTGTGTTAGCAGCGATAACAGCTTCATCTACTCTGCAACTAATTCAATAAATTTAGTAAAATCCAACCAACCCGCACTGACCCATCCAAAAACAATGCTGTAGGCGGCGTACGTTCAGTGTTTATGAGAATGAGAGTAATCNAGTGTATATGAGAATGAGAGTAATCCAATCAGCACACTATAAGAGCGCAGAAGCCTTCTTTAACATTCAGCTAATACCAATTCATGATTGATCGATTGACTATTTCACTTTACGGAATACACTTTTTAATTCGTTTAATATACTTGAAATATTATTTATCACAAATCGATGAAACTGCGATGTTGAGTAAAAAGTAAACACATTCGTCGCGACTGTGCGGAACAGCTGTGCGGAGCAAGTACCTCGTCGACAAGTATGTCAGCTGCAAAGAAACTCAATAGGGCATGCCAACTTGCTCTTCTAAATGCATGAGCTTATGCATAACTTGGTGCTATAGTACATTAACGGTAATTTTATTGATGACGTATCTTCAAATCGGTCAGTCGATATTATACTAGCAAACTTAAAACAGTTTAAGTATTATTTCACAAAAGCACTTACTTTGAGGGTTTTAGCCATATGCTTATGATCTGAAAACACTTTTCGCATTATTTTAGAAAAAATATATTTTTTATATTAACGCATTGCATAGGCATTGCCATTATTTTATACAATATGTTTAGATGCTTTAAGTGAAAAAGTGCAAGTGAAAAAGCAATGATAAAAATTTCGACACTTCAATTAGAAGCAAAACTATTGAAATAAGGAACGAAACTAGAAGAAATGCTCAAAAGAAAATTTCAAAAACTATTATATGTGCTACTCTAATAAACCTAAGCCTAAAAGAGTTTTGCAAGAATTATGGCTTATCATCATCATCATCGTCGTCCAAATCATTATCATCATCATCTTCATCATCATCCAATCCAGCATTTAAATCGCGCTCGATTTGTTCTTCCATCAAGGTTTGTAATTTTTGACTTTTATTGCGTAACTCAAAGACCTCACTTATGGCATCGCGAAAACATAAGAAATTGTAATCAATTACACCTTGTCGATTGAAGTTCTCCTCGCGTAATATGCAGACTAGTGCTAGGAACTTGTTTACTTCGCGTAAGTATAAAATCGTATTATTATTTAGTTTGATGAGACTGGAGCTTTCATGGTCAAATGCCTTTTCTTCGGAGCTAAATAAAAAAAGCCGAAATACTTATATTTATGATATAAATATAAAATAAATGGAAGCTGTAAGCGCAGAAAATACAGTACCTGTATATGCTAGAGAGGTCAATGACGACATCTATCATATCACAACATAGCTCATAGCTTTGCATATCAACTGGTGAACAATCAGTGGCAATATAAATTTTCGACACAACATCGAACAAAAATGCCTTCTCAATGCCCGAATTCTACAAGAAAAATAACTTTCAGCACACTTAGCTATTGTTAAAGCATTCTTCAAACTTACCGAAATAAGAATGTTGAGCAAATTCTCAAGCGTTGGCAGCTGTGGTATTAATTTCTGCACAACTTTGGAGAACGCTTCGAAAATCGAGTGATCATAAATCGAAGTTAAATGAAAACTCAAATGTATTTGGTTAAGACCAGCATCGCTTAGATCGTCGGATGCACGTTGATGTATATCGCGCTGTGATTCCATTTTGGAGTCGTCACTTATACCGTCGACCTGAGTAGAAGTGAGCATTTCATTACTCTTCTTGCTGTTTGATCAAAACTCACCTTATGTATGAAGACTTCAAATTTAATGCGTGGATTAACCTTATATGCCTTGATGACAGTATTTTTAAACTTTGTCAAAGCTTCGGTATAATCATCCTTGGCATCTATAACAAACACTAATGCGCCGCAACCGCCAAATATCATATCCGAGTCAAATGTGGGATCAATGAAATCAATTTGTCCAGGAAAATCCCAGATTTGAAACTGCACGAAGCTGGAATTGTTGATATCGTCTTTGACAATCTTACTAGTAGACTCCAAGAATAGCGTTTCATTTGGCGACATTTTGTGGAAAACAACCTTTTGTATTGAACTTTTTCCAGAGCGGCGCAGTCCCATTAGTAGAATGCGTGGCTTTGTGTCTGCGCTTGTCAGGCCATTGCTGCCAATACCGTCATGATCGAAGGCGCCATACCCGTAATCTTTTGGAAATGTATCCACATGATACACATCGTCTTCATAGCTCTAAGTGGATATAAAATAAAAACATGTTATAAGAAAACAAAGGCGCGGTTTAGTAATAAACTGGGCGGTAACACTTTCTTCGTTTTTCTCGTACCATATTGTTGTTGTTCCTTATTGCCAAATAATTTTGGCTATTTCAAAAATATTAAGGTTCAGGTTGGAATTCTTTATTTGTATAAAATTAAACTATACACTTTGTTTATTACGCTTCCAATATAATTCACAAAGCGTTTTTTTATTATGCCACTATCTTCTAATCACTCAACAGCTGTTTAATGCACTAATTTCAACGTTTTCATAGCAATTAGCTTGTGAACATATCACGGCTGCACAGCTGTTTTAGTTGTTGCAAACGATATCCAGACGCGTGCCGCTGTGCAATAAGTTGAATTAAATCAAAAATAAAGCAATTAATTAAAATTATGTCCGCGCGTACTTTGCTGTTGCTGGGCCAGTGTATGCCATGTGTAAAACAAAATGCATCGAAAATACGTATACGCCGAATGGAATTTGATAGTAATCTGAACATGGTATTTAGTTGGGCTCGAGGTTTTTGGTTATATACTTAAAATTTCATTGCACTTGCAGTATTTCAAAAAAGACGAATTTTTCTTCGCACATGATCCACAAAAAGTGTGCAAAACTGGTGATGTTGTGCTAATACGTGAGCTGCCCGAGCGTTTAACGCGCCTGATTACGCATAAGGTGGAAAAGGTTGTCTACCCCTTGGGTGATATAACCGACCCGATTAGCAACAAAAAGGTAGTCGTTGGTAAATATCGTGAAGAGATTGAAGAAGCAAATCGTTTGTATGGTAAATCGGAGAAAGCATTTGACTATGATAAAGCACCGCCCAGAGGACGTTTAGAAGGCACAAAAGATTTTACACACGGCGAAACGTACATTAAATACCACGAAGATGGTTCAGATCAACCGTTTGCAGTATAAGTGTTCAAAATTTCCTAATACTAATAAATGTTTTAAAATAATTTGTGTTGTCTGCTCGCAAATGATTAAAGCGTCAGGTGACAAGGAAACTGCAAAGCGTTTGTTAGCTGCAAGCATTTATTCAAAATTATGACAAAGTTATGACCCAGAGCTACCGCAGATTAGTTTGAGTTGAGGCACATAATGACCATCATTCAATTCAAATAGCATTTAAATAATTTGAGCATTTTTCTTGACTTGCATGTTGATTGCTGAATTGAATAATCGATTTAAAAAGTTTACCGTACGTAAAATAGAATTTAATACTTGCATTGGAGTTTGGTTAGAGCCATTATTAATAGGACACTCTAGTGGTATACTGTAATTTAAAAAATCGCGCTTGGGGTTGATAAATGTGGCATTTATAAGTCAAAGTATGTAGCGTCTTCAACATGGCAAGCCTAGAAGGATCCGTACAAACCCACATCATGTGGGACTATGTGCGAATATCTGATGTTGTGGTGCCGAGTGCGACTAACTCCGCATGTGTTCAGGTTGTACGTAAAACGACTGATCATGATTATGCCACTCTCCGCCGCAAGCATTTTATGGACTATGAATTTCGCGTATGCATGTTGAATGGGGTAANGTAAGGTCTCTTTCCAGAGCAGCTGCCGTTACATATCTGTAAAATATTCAGCGTTAAGACTGATGTTATTGCATCCCAAAAAGCTTGAGGGCTAGTCTAGTGCTCGTAGAGAGCAGATTAAGACACCTTGTCTCCTTCAGATTTACTGCTGTTGAAGAATGAGTCGATTCTATCCGTATAAAGGCGGAATTTTTCAATATTAGCGTAGTTTCTGCGCACGCTCCAACAGAGGATATAAAGAAATTTACCAAACAATTCCTTTATGATATTTGTTGTTGGTCTATATCAGGAAAACTTAACATCCGAAGTAAAAAATAATTGTGGATGACTTCAATGCCGAGCTGGGCTGGGCATCTTTACGAACTTGGTGTTTTACTGAAAGCTTGCTATCAGCAATTTGGACACACGTGGAGTAAGTGGTGTGAACAGTAACGAATTTAAGCGTGCGGCTTCAAACTTGATAAATCTACCATCGACCAGATTTATACACTGCGCGAAAACTTGAAGGAGACGGGAGGGAAACCAAACGACTCACAACACTTTTTCAGCAATTTTAAGGATGCTTATAATGCTCAGAAAAAGGGTCACTTATACGCTTACAAATCTGAATTGGCCAACCCAGACAAACTCATAAGACTTTCGTGCGCCAAATGTGTCGTTGAGCTTGAAACCGACCTGATGTAGCCTTTACTGACAAGATGACTCTCTATGCTTTGAGTTTTTATATCCAACATGCAATTGACTGGCGGTATTATGGGTTTTCTTATGTGATTCATAGCAATAATCGTTTCTGTCAACGAAATTTCAATATTCCAGTAAATTATTAATAATTGATAATTGAATATAATCGGTGTGTGTACCAGTGCCATGGGCTGGATATGTTGTTCCAAAAGAGGCTTTAACGCAGAATTAACCACCGTGGTACGAAAATAAGCGCTTTAATGCAGAACTACGCATAGTTTTAATTAAGATTCTAGGAAATTTCAGTGAACTCAAATATAAGCCGAGTGTGTGTACCAAAAATGGGCTTAATTGGATAAAAGTTAGAAGTACCTACAGTATATCAATAAAGCCCCGTTATTACTGAATTACCCAGATTTATCATTTCTATTCTACTAAATTTCAGCATTGAAATAAATATGATACATTTGTGAATCAAATATGTTCCTGATTGCCTGGAAATCAGATACGCTTGTGGTGCACAATAAATGCATCACAATTTGCGAAATTAACACTGAATAATTTAGACTGATACTTTGTTGCTTTTTTAAAATATCAAACAACGTGTACTAAACTTCGGCCTAGGCGGTAAATTTTTTATGTAATTTTTAATTAATTTTTTTAAGTGTAATTACTCTAAATATTTAATTTAAATAATTGTTGCTGGAAGCATAGAGGTTTACAATAATAATTGTTTATATTGAAATGCTAAAAATTTTACTGTAATGGAAAAAAAAATGTTTCAAGTAACTTACGTGAGTCGAATAAATATTTTCAAAACACTTTTGTAATTTCTGAACCAGCACCCGAAATCAGTTGACAAAAGCACAATCAAAATTAAGATTTATTTACTATTTTATTAAATTTCTGCGTTAGTTTAAATGTAAGAGGAAAATTTTCTTCCACATTGGGAATATGAGGAGAAATTGTTAATTAAATTCTTCGAGAACTTTATATACATTATTCATAGTTTTAATTTAAATACGCATAGCTTGCGATTGGTTTTCTTTTCGTCGTTCGTTAGAACAATTTCGACATTTTTATACACACGTCCAATGAAAGTTGGGGAATTATTATTAAATAATAAAACTAAAAACAAATAGAAAATAAATAAACAAAACGATTGTTTTGAGATTTTTGTAAAAAAAAAAAGAAAAAATAAAATTTCGCTAATCACAATTTCTTAAAATTCTAAAATTGTACTGCAATCTTGTAGTGAATGCTGCCAATGTTGTGCTATCCGAGCAGACGTTTTGCTGCACAGAAAGAAAAATAAATAAAATTAATATTAGCAAAATAGTTTTGAAACTATTGAGCCACTTACGATTTTTGNTTTCTTAAAATTCTAAAATTGTACTGCAATCTTGTAGTGAATGCTGCCAATGTTGTGCTATCCGAGCAGACGTTTTGCTGCACAGAAAGAAAAATAAATAAAATTAATATTAGCAAAATAATTTTGAAACTATTGAGCCACTTACGATTTTTGTGTCATTTACTGCACGCAGTATGATTTCGCGCTCGAACGCACCCTGCTGTGGTATGTCAACATAAAGAATCGCTCTGTGTCCTTGCCTTTGCTGTATGACATTGGCGCTATTGTGTTGCTGATGCGTTTGTGCGCTGATTGACTTCATATTGCTGGTGTTTGCGCTGAGAACGTTGTTTTTGCATAAGTGCCAATGCAGCGGTTTCGAATAGCTAGAATTGAAAAATTTTTTTTGCCAATTACTTAAATAAGCACACATTTGTGCACATACCTCAGATGCAGTTCAATATTTTCAACGATTAAGTAGCGCGATATTGGAATGATGTAAGTCACTTGCATTGCCTTCTCCGCTTCTGGACAGTACTCTTCCATGCCGAATGTGCGATTTTGCGTGTTGGCCACAATAGTACCGGTAAGATGATAGCAATTCAAATTTGTTTGCTTAGGCGCCAGCAGCTTGGGTGTATTTTGCATAACTTTCGGTATAGTAGATAATTTTGCATTAATGTCTAACGGTTCGATCTCAAGTATCTGACTTTTGAGTTCAGGTGTCTCTGCATCTGCTTCATCGCTATCGTCTGTCTCCTCATGCGTATCCTGCTGTGTTTTATTTCTTGTTTGCGCATTAAGATTGGTTTGAGTGCGCTTGGGCGCTTCAGCTGCGATGGCTTTTGATTTGAATGGCTCGGTTTGCTCATCTTCCGAAGATGCCAAATTTAAAGCGGTATCAACAAGTTGCTCATTCAATGGCATTTGAGCTTGTTGATCTGGCGTTGTGTGTTTCGCCAAGGCACTGTCGCCGGCGCTGCACGCAGACTGCAACATGAAATGTTTTAAAATAATTAAAATATTATAACCGATATTTCAGTTTCGAAATTGCAGTTCAATAAGTGATGGTGATGCAACTGGTCTACTATTTTTTGTTATGTTGGTACACTCTTCATATGAACGGTACACAAAAATGCCATCGGTTATGTTAAATATTAAACCAGATTTTTCAATTGGTTCGTTAAGACAGGGAGGTGGTACAAGCCTATTTTGTTATTAGTTGAGGGGGTACCCTTTATACGAATGGTTAGAAACTGACAAAATAATATCAGCAGTTATTTCAATTATACTAGATGCTTCAATAAGTGTTACGGTTCGATAAAAGATGGCGATTCTACTAGCCTACTTTATTCTGTTATGTTGGTACACTATTGATATGGACGTATGTGCGGTTGAATGAAATCTGGCAATTCATTCTTTGTTGACAAGTCATTTCCAATTGACCGTCATTTTGCGAATCCCACAATCATTCTGCAGGCGTTTATGTGCATTGCTACGAAATTCGGTGTAAAAGCGCCTCCTTAAGATTTCAATTGACTCTACTCAAATTCAAAAAAATTATGCAAGTGTCTATGCTTGTCTGCAATAGTAAATTTTGGAAACCTGGCTTTTATTCTTCAATGAGAGCCAACATCAAAGGTTCTACGAGAGTACTACACATTTATTGACCGATTGTTCAAAATATTATTGGAAAAATCCAAGGAGTGCTGTAAAACCGAATTTTCATTTACAGGCAATGCAGCACCTAGCCTTTAAGCTTATATTTGTGAAATCGGCTGTAATTGAGCTATGGAAGGCATACGATTTTCTAGACCGATATTATTCAAATTTAAGAATGCTATGCCAATGACCCAAAAATGCCTGCAAATTATTTTTTGTTTACCATTGATTTCCGTGAGTTTGGGAGTAAACTTTCTTTGAGAGTCACCCGTACTTATGCAACGATTTTGCCCTTTCCCGAGCTTAACCTCACTTTTTACAAAATATAGCCAATTACGAATTCTTCGATCTATCTCATAAGCCATGCAGGTTATCGAGGTCACAAATAGACGAACAGCGTTTAGTCAAATATTTGGATTCTATGCATATGCATCCAAGAAACATATCCTCGGAAGCGTCGCAAACTCAACCCCCCCAGTCAACTGAGTGATGGGTATAAGAACCTGAGTGTCATTTCCCTGTTGGTATCAAGAAAGCTTGGCGCATTTGGTTTTGTTGTTGCACTTACCTGACAAGATTGTGTAGACGGAGTGACTGTGCACTCAGCAGGCTCGCCGAACATTTCCACAACGTGTTTGATGCTTTGAGTCGGCGAAATGTACGCATCGGGCGTTGAGCGCCTGCCCAAAGTGGACTCGCGCACTGGCAGCGGACCCACTTCGATGCCAAATAAGGCCGTTATCGGATTGTCGACCGTTTCGTTTGTGGCGCTGAGCACCTGCAAGTCATTGGCGTCCGGATTATCTAAATTGTGCACATGTGAACCTTTGCTGTGATTGGTGATGGGCGGTGTTTCTATGGAATAGTTGCGCTGCATGCGCTCGCTCGCTACGTTGTTTGTGCTGAGCAGCTGCACTTCTGTTGGTGGCGATACGGTCTTGTACAGTATTAGCGCTTCTCTTTGCGGTAGGGATGTGCTGCTCGTCGATGTGGTTGTTTGCGGTGGCACATGATTGTTGTTGCTTAACGTGCTGGCGATGTGTTGGACAATTTCAACGATTTCATCAGGATTGTGAGCGTGGTTGAAGTCAATATCGAGATGTGGCTGCTGATTGGCTATAACAGTTTTGCCTAACGCAGCAGCGGCATGCGCATCTCTGGCAACTCCGGCATGCGCATCTCTGGGAGCACCCGCATTCAGCTTGTTTGCGCCAGCAGATGGCTTGCTATGCAGCTGTTGTGCATCGACATCGATGGAATTGTTCTCAAAATCTTGTGGCAAGAGCACGGGGTCCACAGGCTTCTCAGCCGCTGCGGTTGTGCTGTCATTTAAATTCTGGTGTCGCTTCACGGCCGCCGCCGCAAGCTTCTTCAGCGAAGGCACCTCATTGGGTAAGCTTTCGGTGTACTTCAATTTATTGCGACTAATCGTTTTATTGCGCAGCACAGGCGCCGAGGTGGTTATGTGGTTAATATGTTTTGCAATGAGCGGTGGCGGCGGATACTGCGCACGCTCGCCATACAGATCGTGTTCGTCATTGCGCGGTGCGTCGTTGTTCACCAGCTCTTCGTGCTGTTTTGGTTGCAAGATGTCTAGTAGTGATGGCGGGCGTGTTGTAGTGGTGCTGCTGCTGTTGCTAATCGAGCTTTGGCATGGATGATGTGTTCTGTTGTACTGATAATGCTGCAGGTAATAATGCTCCTGTTCGTTCTGGCCGAAATAAAATTTTTCTAGTTTCAGTATGTTATTTTGACGCTGGTTGTGCTCCAGGAAGTAAATCGTCGATACAGCGGCCAAGCTAAAAAATTAAGAATTGCAAATATAGCAATGGATTCTGCTAATTGCGGTTGTGTTTTAAACGGCTTACCAGATAGCCATGACGATCACCAACACGACAATAAATATTTGCAGCGTGCGATTCGAGCAAATTTCGAAGCCGTCACTTTTTGAACACATTTTGGCGGCGTTATTGCGTAAATACGACTGCTCGAATTCCTTGCTGCGCACTAGCTGCGTATTGACGCGCTCCAAGTACTCGACACGATTTGTTAGAGCACCGGTTTGCTTGCATAGCTCCTTGACAGCGCCAATGTTCTCCATCAAAATCCGATCCTGCATGAACATTAAACGTTATTGACACTGAATAGCATAAATAAGGCAAAGCCTGCAAAGGCAACAAAATACAAGGATGCTATGCTCAAAAGGACGCTGGACGTTATCCTTATCCCTAACATCAAACAATGAACGCAAAGAATTCGAGAAAAGCGAGAGTGCACTTAACGCAAATTACAAATACTTTAACAACATGGATGCTGGAAAAAACTGGCTTTTTTTCGGAAGACTGCGGTGAGACTCTAGATTGAGCGAAAATTGTGCCTTAGACGATTCAAACACTTCGAAAATGCTCGAGTGTCATTTATTGAGTACTGAAATCGGATGAAGTCTGTGAAATGCATAGGCGGGGTGGTTCTGACAAGACTTGAGATAGAGAGAAGAACGAAACCAGGTCAAAGGGCTTTATTACCCTATGCAGCCAAAAACGCAAAGAGCACAAGTCAAGTTACAGGCGCCTTAGGCCTCGCTGCATTAATAAATAACAAATACCACAAGAGTTTAAATTTTTCGGTATTAGTTCCAAAAATTGTGACTAATTCTTTTTTAAAACCTGCTTGTAGACCACATAGGTGTCTGATTTTCAACAATACATGCTAATTTATAGTACACACATTGTTTGTACTTATGTTCGGTCAAAACTGAAATTCCTTGGAAAAAAGTTAACAATGCAGCTTTCGGCATTAAAGCCTCTATTGGGAACACATAGCTGTACTGGATCCACCTACAACTTCCATCCAATCAAGGTCTTTTACGATACACACAGCGATTATATTCATCTTAACTGAATGCTGAAATATTATTGAAATTAAAAACTAACTGCGAGTAATTTGATGGTAAAACTTATATAGGGACCACATAGGCGTACTGGAGGCATCCCTGATTTACACCAAATCATGTTCATTTTTAGTACATGCATTAATTAAATTTGTGTTCATTCAATGCTAAAATTTCATAGAATTTTAATAATAATGATGCGTTATTCTATATTAAAGCCTCTATTGGGACCACATAGGCTTACAGGAGGTACTGCTAACTTTCATCCAACCAAGCTCTGTTTTGCTGCACACATTAATTTCATTTATGGCCACGCCATACTGGAATTTAGTAAAATTAAAATTAAAACTATGGGTATTTCTGCATTAAAGCCGTTTTTGGGACCATATAGGTGTACTAGAGGTATCTCTGAATTTCATGCAATCAAGCTCATTTTTGGTACACACAATGACTAAATTTTTGATCGCTCAATACTGGAATTAAGTAAAATTTAAATTAAAACTGTGGGTCATTCTGCATTTAACACTCTTTGGGGACCATATAGGTGCACTGGAGGTACCTCTAATTTGTATTCAATAATGTCCATTTTTGAACACGGTTATATGCATCAATTCTCCGGCTTATTTGAAAATTGCATTGAGAAATATTAAGGCTTATGGCTCGAGTAGACTTACCGTCTAAATTTTGAGCTGAGAGGTTTAGCGCAGAAATTCGTCGGATCTTAACAATATTCAAACTTCGATCTAAAATTTTCCAGTAGAATATGTGCATTACATTTCAAAAATCTAGCTCATGTCCCTCATTTCAGTTTTTATCCGGCAGAGGAGGTTAAATCAATTCCTGTGGTGATGCTGATCATATTCACAGGTCTCATATAGGGGTTTGGGTATGACAAACGGATAACCAAAATTAAAATACATTTTGCTTTACGTTATGTCCTTAGTCTTATGCCCTTAGTCCAATTTGCCTGACAGACAAGCGCCGTATGCCAGTATCATTGGTTCCAAACGCAACTTGGACGCTAATCAAGCTTTGATATGAGGTCTACCTGACCTCGAGCTTCAGGCTCCCACAGCCATGCAGTGCAATTGGAAGCATTTCGGCGGACTTAGCACGCTGTTAAGTTTCTGGTATGAAGGAAGCAGCGCTCCCAATGGTACGAGGAAAGCCTTTTGGTCACGTCCCCCTCGCATATGATCTTCTTGTCCTAGTCCTAGTGCGTTACATGCAGCGACTTACAGCCACACCGTACAAATGTAATGCAATGTACGCTCAAATTTTGAGAATGTCAGTTTATTTCTGGAAAGGAGCTGAACAAACCTTCTGATGGGTTCGATATTTTTAGACAAACACAACACCAATGTTTGTCTCGTTTAGATAATCCACTCAGAAATCATCTGCCATTTTAGGAATCAGGGCAAAATTCTAATATTTCAAATGACAGTTTTTTTATGACAAGTCATCAGGTGGTGAATTTGCTCCTAGTTNGTTGTTGGTGGTGAATTTGCTCCTAGTTACGTCAATGAATTGGAAAGCCACGACCCATATGATGTCTATAAAAAGAAAATAATTGAGGCGGCTGGATGGCTTTTGGACTGGCATAAATGCTTCGGCAGGCTTGCCNCGGCAGGCTTGCCATTTAATATCAGCGCAGGCTTGTCAAATGGTTAGTTCCGTGGCTACTGGGTGAAGGTACTGAATGAGAAGTCAATCTCACAAAGTGGCAGCAAGGTTTTGCCTTAACTAAAAAAACGCACACAAATGCTCACACTTACCTTGTTGACCAGCAGAAAATTCTCAATGACATTGCCATTAGGCAGCACAACGCTGCCAGCCTCTTGCACCGCATCGGGTATGACTTCTCGCACCTCTTGCGCTATAACGCCTGTATCCACAATCTCATCACTGTCGCTGCTGCTGCCGCGCTTCAAGCCCGAGTGTATGGCGAATTCTGGCTCTTAGCGGTAGCGCACAATTCGTATCTTCTGCAGATTGCGCAACTGCACCGATGTATCTAGCTCAGCGATTTCCTGCTTGGCACGGCTATCGCTTGGCTGCACAATATGGCCGGATATTTTCAAATTGCCATGCACGACGAGGCTCTCGTCGGGACGGTCTGTATTAATGCCGACGCGTCCCGCATGGAAAATGGAATCTTGTGTTAGACCACGCTGCCAGCAAAGGTCGACATCGGATTCAAATTGACCGGGATTTGAGGCGCGCACAATAATTCGCTCGCTGGCTTGACTAATCACCGGATAGTTACCAGAGGCAGTGTGCACGTGCAGTGCCACTACTAGCTGAAAATAACGCTGCTCTGGATTTGGACGACCCTTTTTGCGCATATTATTGTTGGTCGTCTCGGAAAAGTGCAGGCGGCCCACGGTGATCTTGCTGACAATGTGACACTGCAAGTCAATGCTACCAAAAAAAAAAAAA
>JXPQ01012863.1:7424-21566 GCA_001014675.1 Ephydra gracilis
TACTTCTTAATATCAAATACTTGCTTTTCACTACTGCCAAATGAAAAGATCTATAAAACGTGTCTGAAATATCGAACCAATTTTGCTATTTACTTTTTTAATCAGCCCAAGCCTGTTCGGCAAATTTCCACAAACAGCTTCCAAATCCATGGTTAAACATTGGATTTCAGTGAATTAATCGGTCTTATAGCGATTTCAAAAAATTGGGAATGATCTAGTTCAGATTATTACCTAACGTAAAATCTCTGTTCCCAACTGAACACAAACTATTAAATTTTTAACTACTTTTATGCTAAGTTGGAGCACCAATTACGAAATTGCGTATTTGATTCATGTTACTTTAAATTTCCGCGCCAGCGGTTTAATAACAGTAGGTAGGAAAATTAACGTAAAGCTTAGTGAGCTTAAGAAGAATACGTGGTAAGTAAGGCATGATAACATTAGAACCTACCAAAGCGAGGGAATGAGGNTAGAACATTATTAGAATACATTAGAACCTACCAAAGCGAGGGAATGAGGGAAAAATGAAAAAAAATATAAACTCTTTTTATATGTGAAAAAAGGAGAAGAAAAATGCCTAGTGGCAAACGAGGCGAGTAGACTGGAAAGAACGAAAAACAGAAATTCAGAAGAATCAGTGGGCAAAAAAAAATAAATAAAAAATAAGCAAAAGTCGAGCAGATAACAAAAATACATATATTAAAAAAATAACACAGGAAAAAGAGAGAGTTATTTTCCGCAGACAGCGTGACACACGTTGTCTCGAAGTTTTTAAAAACACAGAACATACAAAGTAACACAGCTAGGAATTCACAAAATAAAATATTTTTTGTTTTAATCAAATCCTATTCTAGACGCTCATGGGTGTACTAGAAGATTATTCCAACTTCACTTAACTCAGTTGTATTTAATTGATGCCTGTGGCCGATTCAGCTAAGACACTATTTTTGGACCAAATAGGCTCTCTGGAAGTACCTATTTTTTCCATCCGATTTTACTAGTTTTTGGCATACACATTTATTGTTTTTTTTGTTTTTTAATACGGGCAATTTTGCATTAAATCTTCTATAGTGTACTGGAAGTATTTCTTAGCTTCATTCAAATAATTCCATTTATGGTACACACATTGATTTTATTCATGTCCACTCAGTTCTAAAATTTCGGTAAATTTAAATGCTAAATTTGGTAAATTTTGCATTAAAGCTTTTATTTTCACCATATAGGCATACTGGTGTTAAATCTGATTTTTATTCCAATGGATCTACTTTGGGATCATGGTATTCAGCACATAGCTATGAAATTTTGAACATTGAAAAATATCACTTCATTCGGTTGCAGTGAACATACGCACATAATTTTAAATAAAGAGCTGTACCAGAGGAACTCGAAATATTGATCGGGTCTTAACTGAATTCTTTATTATATTTTTTTTATCGAATATGTGTACCACACTTTTTAAATCGTGCTTAGGGCCTTCTTTGCAGTTTTTATCTACAGATTGACAGACAAACCCGGCCAAACCAATTCCAGTCATGATTTTCATCACATCCTTTAAAATTTTAATAGGTCTCTGAACACTCATTCTAATATAGAGTTTGCCAATTTTTCTGTCGATGTGCATAAAAACTTGTTCATACAAGAAACCTGCAGAGAATATGAGTTTCTACTACCCCGGCATCGCTCGACGTGTTACCAATTCAAAAATTCGTGCCATTCAGCTATTTCAATCATTATGTTTCCAATTCACACTTTTTGTTAGGAATAGAATTTATTTTAAGAAAATATAATTTTTTAATATGACCACCATTGAGACGATACATGAGCGAGTTGCATGCTGCTCGCCAGATAGTGACAGTTTGGCCCAATCCCATTGGAGCGTTTCCTTCAGCAGGTCTAGGCTGTCGTTTTGTATTGTCCAAGATACTCCAAAATGGTGAATTAGTGAGCCACTATGTATGAGAAATACAGTAGGGAACGTTATTTTTCTGCCATGCATGATTCACACGTGCTTTGTGTGATGGCGCAGAATACTACATTAATGTGATTGCCATTTCTTTGAATTGCTTTTCAGCTGAGCGCTTAAATGCAGCTTGTCTAGCAAGTGCTACTCAAAACTCAAGTGCATCGACTTTAAAGAAAACCTAACGGAAAGGTATTTTCAGCACAGCACAAATCGTGACAGAGCCGGGCTTTGTCACTTGAGTTCTCAAAGTTGAACTCGAATTCTAGTACGATCGCTCCGACAATCAAACGCGATCATTTTCTTTCATCACGGCGTATCGTGCCATAGCAGACGATATTTGAAAACTCGGCACTTAAAGTCCCTGGTTCTATCCCAACGCTGTTGCTTCTGCTTTTTAGTGAAATCATGCATTGAGCTCTGATTCTTGTATAGTTTTTCCGACAATCAAACGTGCTTATTTCATTTCTTTACAACTTATGGAACCGCGTGCAAGCTCTTCAACTGCTTGTCGCTTTGCAATCGCTGCAGTTTCTGCTTTACGGTGAGACTCTGCAGTTTCTCCGTGCTAAAAGGCTTCAATTGAAGTTCGTTTTTCTGTATGGGTCGGACGCTGGAAACCGAAATGTTCAGTTTCTTCGCCATTTATGGTGCGCTCTGCCGTGCTCTCCGTCGAATTTTGTGCGTCTATTTCGAACCATTTTGGCCACCACTCTGACAATTCTACACGTGATATGGCACGCTTCACAAATATTTCGTTAATTTATAAGCGCTCGATCTCACGTATAATAGCCGAGCAGATGATGTGGTTTGTATTCAAGTTGAAAAAAATCCTGCCAAAGCATATTTTTCGAATGTCATATGCGCAAAGTTTCAATTCAATATCCTCGCTGTGGCAAGGCGTTGCCAGCGTGACAGCTTTTATATCGCAACCATAAGTGGTTTGAATTTTGTAATAAATAGTTAAACAACAAGCAGCAAAAGAAGATGAAGAATGCAACTTGCATTAACGGTGTTCAATGCCGTGCAATTTTAAAAAATACCTGCCATTTCGTTCACGCGCTGGCCATTACCCCGCGGCAAATTGTAAACGCGTACAACAAACAGCAGCGCCTATGTGCCACAACATGCGCTTTTTCTCATTTTCTTTTTTTCGTGTTAAATAAATTTTTCATGTTGTTGGTTTTTGTTGCAACGCAACGAGTGCGCCAACGATGCATAACATTAATTATTGGTGAAGTATTAGCGTAATTATTCAATTTGCAAACTGTTGGCGCTTACCGCTTCGACTTGCAGTGGCAGGCACTGGACACAGCCACGCTGCTGGCCAGCGTGTCAGGGAAAGTGCGCTCGCTGGCCAGGCAAGCAGGCGGCACTGGCAAATCAATACGCAGCGTAATGGCTGCGTGCAAGCATGCGTGCTAGTCGCTAGTTAGCAAAAACGCAGTGACCAGTAGCTTTGATGAGGTTGTTACATGCCAGCTCACTAGAACAGAGCATGGAATCTAAGCCAGGTAGTGGCTGCGCCTGTTGTTTAACACTACGTAACCGGCATGCTAAGCGTCCTCACAAGCTTTCATTTTAATTTTTTTGTTGTTGTATTTTTTTTTTTTTTTTAATTTTGTATTCACCTTATGAATATGCATTTAAGCTGTACGCGTTTTCAATAAATTGCGAAATTTATTTGCATGTGAATTTAATATGAAATCATTATTATTAAACTTTTTTTATTGCGCAGCCGCCGCAGCCGCCGCAGCTCATATGCACAAAAAGGCAAAGAAATTAAAACAAGACACACCGCCTTGGCCGTGTGAGACGCACATTGTAAATTTATCGTTTAATCAACACGTTGCCGTTGCAATTAATTTATGCAAATTGCTGCGCCGAAGCGCACAGGCACACAAACGTACGCCCAGCCTCCTATGGCGCATGCGTGTGAACACATGTCTGTGTGGCAGTAACAATTAAATCACTCTAATCGCAACTATTGTGTAGGAATTAATTTACGTAATTAATTAAAACACAGAATTCAACTGAGCTTTTGGTGGCATAAATAATTGATAAACTCAAATGAAAAATGAGGAAGGCAACGCCTAGGCAGCTGTCTTTGTTCCTAACTGCAAACATATAGTCAATGCTAAGCAGCTTCATAGCCAGGCAGCGTGGTTGCAGTTACACACGTGAATGTGCAATATTCTTCGCATCAAGATTGGAAGCATGGCTAACAGCGTTGGACTTAAAACTTCATAGGCTAACGCACAGATGGCGCTGCAAGCGTTAAATCCATATGATTCTTATTTAAACCTAACTTTCAAACGATTCGAGTACAAAGGTCTGTGCGATAAACCGTTTTGAGCAAAGCAGGTAGGTAGGTAGTTGGAGGTTTCAAGAAAATGGATTACAAAGAATTTAAGGTGAAAAAATACTATGGAAGCGAAGGTTTGGCTGGATAAACATTATTCAGACCTTGCACCGCGGAAATCAAACATTGCGTAGTGATTAACATTTGAACGGGGGGAAATAAGCAAAAATCAAAAATGTTCACAAAATAAATTTTAATGCCCCGAAAGTGAGGTTGATCGAGATAGCTATGGCTGCAAAGATATCAAAGGAAGGCGCTAGAGATAGCGTGCGAAAGCTCTGTTCAAAGTTAGTGCCACGCGAGCTCACAATCCACCAAAAACAATTATTCTGTTCATTCATGACAAACCCTACGATATGGAAAAGAGACGGCACCAGAATCAGAACAATCTTCGTCTGAGTAGACTGCACGTGGGGAATGAACTATAAAGCGTCGTAGTCAAGGTAATGGCATCAGTATTTTGGGATGCACGTGGTTTTATATTCAGCGATTAGGAAAAAGGGGAAAACGATGAGCAGCGACTATTACAAAGTGTTATTGCAAGGTTTGAAAGCCGAATCACAAAAAGCAGAACCATTTGAGGAAAACTAAACTGCGGTTTCATCAGGATAAACCACCGTATCGCAAATGAATGCTAACGATAGCAATTGGGAGTCAAATTTCTCTCGCATTCAGCGTATTCTCCCGTTCTGGATTCAAGCGATTTTTGCCTATGCTTGGACTAGAAAAAGCTCAATAAAAATAAATTTTGTGCCACTGAGGAGGTAATCGCAAAAAATGAGACTAATTTTGAGTTTAAACATAAATCGAGCTTTAAAAATGGTACCGNAGACTAATTTTGAGTTTAAACATAAATCGAGCTATAAAAATGGTACCGAAAAACTGGCGAACCGCTAAAGCGAAAAGGGAACTGCACTAGCAGGAAATAATATTGAATAAAAAAATCAGACAAATCTTNAAAAACTGACGAACCGCTAAAGCGAAAAGGGAATTGCACTAGCAGGAAATAATATTGAATAACAAAATCAGACAAATCTTTTGGCTTAGTCGTTACAATGAACAAAGTCACAAAAACAACAGCGAAGACCATTTTCAAAAGCTCATCGTACGACAAAATACTTGCATGCACGAGTGGACTTTGAGCACACCTGAGAACCTTAACTTATTCGCATTGAAATACACTCAAAACTGAAATTATTTTTCAATATAGTTTTTAATGGCTTTTATTTCGGGGATCTAATCATTAAGTTACCAACTGCTGTTTCTAATAAACATTGAAATTCTTGTAAACGTGACAGTGTTCAAGTGCTTAGGCTATACAGATTCACCAAAGCAAAGACGCGCTAGGCTATGTTAAAATCATTCAAAAATTTTTGCTTTGTGTACAATTCAACTTAATAAATATTAATAAAAAATTCAATTTTATTTAACTTTCTTACTCTCTGAGTATTACTCCTTAACATTTGTATTAATTTTAATTTTGTACTCCGAGCCAGGACAGAGAAGGATCTCTCTAATCAAAACCTTGCCACTGGAGATTTTAATTTAAAACAAAAAAGCTGACGGAGTAGAGTTAATTCGGTTAGTTAACGCAATAGCATTAGGTGGAGCGTTATTTGAAAAATTACAAAGACCAATGCATAAACTCAATGGGATCAGGAAAACATCGCGTTAAATGAAATATTGGAAGTAACACTTGGCACCTTAAATTTAGAGAACTGCAAGTCATGAAACGGAAAAAATTACAAACAGCTAAAATCAAAGAAGATGGGAAAATTGCAAATATGGAAGTCGACAACGAATTACGCAAGAAATTTTATCAATTCTCTCACCAGCGAAGCCAAAGAGAGATAGAGAAAGCTTTATAAAATAATAGAATGCGTTACGAATCGAAAGTCTTACAGTCAAAGAGAAACTCAGGATCTTAATGACGTAGACAATTAATACACACATATTACATTCTCCGAGCACAGAAGAATTACACGATAATGATCCAAAACACACTGCAAAAATTTTTTGGCTTTTTTTGAAGCGGAAAGAAGCGGATAAAACCCTGAGAAGGCTTTATATGATTCTTGGAACTTAATTCCATCCGATCTAATGCAAAAACTGCTGATAAGAATGCTTCGAATCGTTCAAGCTCTGCAAAACCCAAGCCTTCGCAGAAACCTTTGAACGCGAATATTGCTTTTGGTGGCTAACTTTTGAACGGTACTGCATGACTCGCAGACATAAGGGTAAAGCAAAATAAAATTACTAGACGCGATGCCCTACAGCTTGATATTTTACTCGAAGACCCACGTGAATAAGATTTCAATATGTGCCATGGACTACAGAGGAGACACGCCCTGGATTACTGTGCAAAGTGGGGCAGAATTTATCGTCACATAGGGAGAATTTGCCGGAAAAACAAAGGGAAAGGCGGCCAACTAGTTCATAGCAGAGATTATTATTAGCAGGCCAGCGCAACCGCAATTTACATTGGCGGCTACATTTCTAGCGACAATAACAACGCAGTAACCACAGTTACACGCACCAAGCAAACGCCAAGAACAAGCAACAGCTTACACTAACAACAACAAACGCATTGCGCAGTGCGCTATACACACCAAACAAGCAACAACTTACGTAGAGAAAAGTTATAAAAGCAACAACAGCTGACACGCTGCGGCCTGCATGCATTGTTTGCATGCAAGGAGACGGTGCAATGTCAAGCGGCGTATAAAAGGCAAGCAAAACGTGCAAAACTCTTTTTCCGCTTTGGTTAGCAACCATTCCAATGAAGCAGCGCACATGCATGGCAGCTAGGCATAGAGTTCGACGGTGAAGAGGACCTGACCAGGGACGTACAACGGTGTTCTCAAGGTGGCGCTTGCAATAACCAAATTAATAGGTTTCGCGGACGAAATCGCAGAAGTAATAATTACAAAATACTTCGAAGAATTCGAAGAAGTGAGCAGTATGGGTATTGGGAAGTTAATCTAGTGGCTTCAAGCGGCAGGACTCTTGCGCGCAGAGCAAAAAACAGAGGCTGCGCTGATCAGCAGCCGGAAAGTCTTACAGCAAGCCGAGGTGAAAGTCAGAGCAACGATTTTAACTCCGAGGCTTTACAGCAAGTATCTTGGTGTGATGCAAGGCTATCCTTCAATCCACATCGTCATTACGCACACAGCAAGGGATCAGAAGCATGGCGGGCACTTATGCGCTTGATGCCGAATAAAAGTGGTCCTAAACCAATGCGCAGGCAGCGAGAAGGTAGTTAGAACAATTGTGCCGTATGAATTCACGGCTTGGAGTCCTGCCATCCAAATCAGCGCGTATTACACTGGGATGAAGGCATCTATATATGTTCAGCGTTTACAACCGTGTCGCAGGAGGCAGCGATTGTTTTATCCAGCACTTTTGCATTAGACTCGATAGTGCACGAGGTATACTAGTTAGCGCGCAGTGACTCTCAAAAGAGGCATACTAAAGAAAGAATGATCCCAGAATGGCAAACACGCTAGAGTAGGACAAGCAAAGACAACTTCATGGCACCAACAACTTCTACATGACGCAAATTTTCAGTGCCTATGAATGGCTTACAGCTTTCCTTTGCAGGTTGCAACACGTCAGCGACCAATGTTGCATGCATTGCCTGAACGATGCTTTAGAATTCGTAGCTTATGGACTTTTTGCGTGCCTCAAAGTTCAAAGAGAAAGCGATAATCCGAAGAATGTCTTAGCACAGGGCATTGCGGAATCCAATCTGCTTTCAGTAATTCAAAAAACTGGGTTACAATCTGTAGCCTGGCATGAAGCATGGTACAGGAGCTACAAATAGTGCAGCGCGCAACTTGTCTAACTAGTATCACAAATAAGAAAGCAAGAATGCAATGAAGGCCTATTGTTAATTAAAGTCAATTGTGAAAATAAGGCAGATTTCTCTCTAGGCACTTGTAGTATCGTAGCTGCAGGTACTCTAAACCTCCATGAAGTAATGCTGTAAGGCGAATTCATGAGACGCTCGGTGAAGTGTTTGTTGGTGTTTGGTTTGCTTTTACTTAACCTAAAAAAATAAAAATAAAAGAATTCTGATAAAGGGTGACAGTGTAAAACGCCTAGAGCAGGTACTCTAACCTTCACTTTGGATCAACGTCTAATAAGCGAAGGTCATCATAGAAAAGTAACTATCGAAGCATACAGTTCGACAATATAAAACGCGCTTAGTTACAGTAAGGACCACGAAGTTTTGCATAGGCAGTTAGTCAACTAGCAAAGTGGTCGACTTTGTAGGACGGCCCGGCCAGGGAATCTAATCTCAACTTAACTGCGCAGGTGCGCATAGACAACTGACTATGGCAGCCTAGATATTGATGTTGTAGACCAGGAACTCCAATCTACACTTAGTTAGTTGGGACCATCACAACAAATGCGAAAGTGAGATTATGTTACTAACCTGCTGGCCGCCAAGTAAACGACACGAATCAACCAAGGTTGAATTATTAAGTCCGGCAGTGATAAGCGATGATATTCAGAACTACATCAGTTCATATCTCCCCACACTCTATAAGATGAAATACTTATGCAAATAAAGTGCTCTCTACAATTCAAATTCGAAGCGTCTTGAAATACCAATCACCATCCGCAAATCTCTGTTAGCAGTAATTTTTGAGAAACTGAAAAGTTCAGAGAAATTGCCCTGAAATTAACTGGGAGGGTTCAGAAATAATAAAGTAACAAATTTTTATACGGATGCCACATGAAACCAATGAGTGCAAACTATTGCACAAGAGTAGTGTGAACAAAGCTTTGGCAACCATTACGGGAGTAAAACAAGGATGCTCACTATACCCACCGCTATACGCTGTTGTAGACGTTTAGGTAATGGTTGCGGTGTGCCAAGAAAGAAGAATAATTACCAGAAAACTCGATAGCCAATAAACGGCTTACACTAGGCTCACAGAGTTTGGCTTTTATCTCAAAAGCGTTCGTATATGCAGAAAAAGGCGACTCAGCTGGAAATCAAGAGTGGAAAAATGTGTGTGTCTAAACAGCAGCAACATTGCAAAAATCGAATACAAAAGGATTACAAAAGATTAAAGTGAAAGCGACAACAGACTAAAGAAAACCAGAGCAACTTTAGGCACAGTCTGGACAGTTTAGCTCATTCTTCAAATATTCACACGATCTTGAACTTGATGCTTGAACTGAACTTTAAATGAGTGAGACTGAGTTGAAGTCTTATAACGTCACCAATAGCTTCGAAGTCTTCAGGACCAAATGCCTATACAATATCAACGAAATTTTTTTGCCTGGATACCATTCATAACTTGGAAGCTCACTAACGAAGTGACCATACCGCAGCCATTAAGAATAGGAAATCGTAATGAATAATAAATGACGCTCGAATGGAACCCCTAAGGCAGCAAACACTGCGACAGACGTACACACTTTTGCCACCGCACAATGCTATAGCAGTTAGCAACTCCAACAAAGAATGGCATTCAAGCACGTAGCGGGAAAAAGTTATTAAAAAATTATTTTAATTTTCTTTTTGGTGCAGGCACCAAAAACAGGCATACTCGCAGCATACCGCAGAAAACGTTTTTATTCAAATATTCCGCAAAACACACGTGACTGGATTAACGGGAGCGCAACTTAAATTTACGCAAGTTTTTCAGCATACATACAATTGTCATCTAGTGCTTATTATATTATTTCGAAAACAGTACACCCTCTATTTATGGAGCTGTCATAAAACTGATGTCATTCATTGTGCCATTGCCTTTAATCTCCCAGTTGCAAGTTGTGTAGTTCAGACAGGCAATAAGAATATTATCTTTTAGCAATATGTTTGGTGAAACCTTCGCATGCCTCTAACACGCTTATTTGCAAAACTCTGTTGCTGCGAAATTCATTTTAAGATTTCGAAAATTCAACTTCACAACATTAAAGACTTGATGGAATGCTTACCTGTGCAATGCTGTAATCTTATTTCAAATTCGAGCGCAGATCAAATTTTCGCAAACCTCGTTGTTTTGTATGTTTGCCTTTGTTGCATATTTCGCCGCACCTAACCTCACTTAATGGNTATCAAATTTTCACAATCCTCGTTGTTTTGTGTTTGCTTTTGTTTCATATTTCGCCGCACCTAACCTCACTTAATGGCACATTGTACTACATGTTCAAGCAAATGCTCATACGCATTAAAATTTATTAATTAGAGTTATTCATTCACATCCCGTTAAAAAGCAGCACATTTTTAGCAAAATTGTATTGCCATGCACTAGTCTGAGTTTATTTAATAGCACACCATGTATATTTTGCAAACAGCGCGCCAAGAACTTATCCACGGCGTAGGCTGCATTCCACTTTATTACCCATTTTTTAAACTTTTAATTCATGCTTTATTGCTGACAAATACATTTTTCAATTTATNGCTGCATTCCACTTTATTACCCATTTTTTAAACTTTTAATTCATGCTTTATTTTTCAATTGAATTTTCACATTATTTTCAAATTTTTACTTGAAATAGTATTATAATCTGTTTAAATCCACATTCGACTTACGCATTTGTAGGGTATTGAAATACACTGCAATTTCAAAGTTGTTGCTTTTGTAGATCATTTATTATTTTTCTTTTTTTGCAAGCAGCTGTGCGGCATTTGGCGCTGCCAACTGGCGTATATTGCATTTAAACTATTTTACCGTAATCCATAAATTCCAGTTTAATTCGCTATAACGTATAAAAACTATAACAAAAATGTGCAAAATATTTTTTTCAACCTTTTTTAGGTGCTATATTGCCATAAATGCCATTATTTGTGTAAAATTATAAATTGCTTATTCTGCGTATCGTGTTGGCAGTCTTTTATTGTGTTTTTGCATCTGCTTTGCAAGAGCTTTTACAGTTATGCGCTGCTTTGTTTTTGCTGTTATCTGTAGTGTCTACGCTCGTGTTGTGCTATTGCAATAATTGTGTAAAAATATTTTGTGAAAATGTCATTGAAATTTGCTGCTAATTTAAATTTTCTGTTCACCGAAAATGCCGCTAATTTGGTTGAGAGAATTCAACTAGCATACAAGGCGGGTTTTCGTGCCATAGAAATTCCATACCCGCAATGCTGTGCGCCTGCTGATGTTATAAAAACAGTGCAGTCCAATGGCATACAAGTAGCGCTTGTAAATATTGCATTGGGGCAAGATAATTTCAAGTTGGGCACTGCGTGTTTGCCAGGTGCGGAGCACACATTCACAGAGCAGTTGACACAGACAATTAATTTCGCACGCGCAGTGCAGTGCAAAAAAATACACATAATGGCTGGCGTGGTGCAGGGTGAAGTCACAGCACAGCATATGCAAACGTACAAGCAAAACCTACGCAATGCTGCTGCTATGTTAAAAAATGAAGAAATAACTGGCATAATTGAGCCAATCAATAAATACGCCATACCCGGTTATTTCATGAATTGCTACGACAAGGCCATAGATGTGCTCTGTGACATAGGCAGCGATCACTTGAAGCTCATGCTGGACATCTACCATCTGCAGCATATACGTGGGAATGTGACAAACACATTCATGGAGCTAAAAGATTACATTGGCCATATACAAATTGCGCAAGTGCCTAGTCGCAATGAGCCAGACACCGCTGGCGAGCTTGACTATGGCTATGTTTTTGAAGTCATACAAAGTAGCGGCTACAATGACTGGATCGGTTGCGAATATAAGCCAAAAACAAATACATGTGATGGCTTAAAATGGCTTAGCAAATTTAATTTAAAATTAAGCTGATGTATTTGTGAATTATGGTCAGATAAAATTTGAGCTTTTCAAAAAGTGAATGTTGACAGGTTGAGCGAATAAATTATTTTTTGATTTGTGACAGCTTTTAAAGCACATTATTAATTTAATTTATGGAGTGTTTGGCTTTCAAATAATCGACTGCTGTAAGTTGCACGCTGTAAGCTCATTTCATATTCTCGGTGCACCACAAATTGAATAACTCTTGGCATTCGCTGACTTGGTAAGTCTAGTAATTTGCTCCAATTGCTGTGGACTATTATTGGTAAATTGTTGTCGTATTCGAATGCTGTATTCGAAGGTATTATCGGTTATGAAATTGGCAACATGTTTATTAGTTTTGGTCATACGTTTGCAACACCTAGAACGAGTATTCGAAGACCTATCAAAATATGTGCGAACAGCATCAACAGAGAAATTGATTGAGCATCCGTCCATCTGTCTGCCGGTATACAGCGGTGGAGTATTTTGTGCTTTGGCTAGATTCAATCAAAGATACAAAAATTTACAGATTAAAGTCATAAGCTCTGTTATTTTTCGCCGCCTATCTGGCAACACTTGGCTCGCACCACATCAGTTTGTTCCTCTTTTTCCGCGATTCCGCCGTGTTGATTTTTATCCAAGCATTTTATGAGCTTATTCTACCTCCATCACACAAACGTTATCACCTAAGCAACGGAACCGCTTGATTTTAATTCGTTTTTCTTTCTCGACAGCGGCGTAGCTCGTGATTGTACCGCATCCGTCATAAGGCCAAGCTTCTGACTGGCTGCTCCATTGTGTGAGTAGCATTCGAGTTGGGAATGCACAAGAACCTGACTCGAATATCGCAGACAACAATTACATTCACTTGGCTTGGCTTGTCCTGGATCAACTTACGTACTTCCCCAATATCCGACGGCTTAGCAACGCAGCTACGTTGTCTGCTAGCTTTGGAAGTTACGACGTAACACAATTGAAAGTGAAGCCAGTAAGTTTGCCTTGGAAATAAATTTATTCTGCAAATTCAAATCCCAACTTTTTTTTTACTATTTTAATAGGGTTCACCTAAAATTTTGCTGTTCTGATGAATAGAAAGCTGACCAACTTGAGGATTTTTGTGACTTCTTCTATTACTTTTACGCATTGCCTTTTAACTGCAATGCAATGAAATATTTGTGAATGAAAAATTCTCAGCTCATGCGAAGTTTTGATATTCTTACCACAAGTAATTAGTGGCAGTTATGTTTTAATTTTGTGCTTTTGTGATTTGTTGTCAAAACTTGCATATCGTAAGAACAGTAGCCGACTACCTGGTATTCAGAATATCAATTTGCGGTTAGCTGCTGCTACTGTACACATTTGAAATTGCCAGAAAATTAAACAAATTATGTTAATTGAGATGCCCTTAGCGATAGTTGCATGTGAAAAAATGTGTCTGGCTTCTGTTTGAATGAATCCACAGATTATTTTCGCTGTGTTCATTGCTGGATTCATGCGCTTACTTACCGCAGTAGGTATGTTAAAACATAAAGAATGAAAACACTTTTTCGTCGCACGCAAGGCATGACTGTTCATTAGTCGTTTGCTCAGCTGCATTTATATTTTTGGTAGTATTCATATGAAATTGAGTGTAATAGTGTGTAACTAGTATAACAGTTAACAGCACCACATAGGCTTTATAATCGCACTGATAAAGACCATGCTATCAATTTGAATATTTTTGCTGCTTTTTGAGTATTCAAACTATGCAGTGAATCCTAATGCTGCTTGTGCAGGAAGGTTTGGGAGGTTTTTTGTTATTTTTAAACCCCTTATTTTTAGTTGCCTCAGCTGAAATTAAATATTTTTTTTCCAGTTTTCATGTGAAATTGAGTATAACAGTGTGTAACTAGTATAACACTTAACAGCGCTACATAAGACCATGTTATGAATTTGAATATTTTTGCTGCTTTTTCGAGTATTCAAACTATGCTGTGAATCTTAATGCTGCTTGTGCACGAAGGTTTAGGAGGTTTTTTGTTATTTTTAAACCCATTTTTTTTTTTTTTTTT
>JXPQ01012895.1:9049-19756 GCA_001014675.1 Ephydra gracilis
AGCACCATACTAAGGCACTCATTCTCCTAGAATGCACAGCTACCGTTCTGCATTAAGATACGTTTTTTTTTTTTTTTAATTTTTTTTTATTTAATTTTTNATTTTTTTTTTTTTAATTTTATTTTATTATTATTTTTTTGTTTTGAGCTGGGTCTCATTGTGTATTAATGGTTCTGTATGATGTTCAAATTTTTGCCACTGTGTTCGTATGAACAACATTTTGTGGATTGTCAATGCGCAATGTAGCCTTGACCGAGCAGTAAAGCTATTTTGATTTAAATATTTTATTTAAATATTATCAATTTCAAAATTGTTTTCCCCACATACACAATTTTGGTTCAATTATTTTTCTTTTCGGCTGATTTTCTAAATTTCAACAAAATTTATTCTGTTCAAAATTACTTACATTTAATTATACGTTTATAATATTGAAAACTCGTTTACCTCTTTCGATCTCTCGCGAAAAAAAAGCATTATTTGAATAGCAAAATGTTTCCTTTAAACGTAATTAGTTCGAACACAAACGCTGCGGTATCTCAGCCTCATTTGGCAGTTGCAAAGCAGCTAACGCGACTTGAACAAGACGCATATAATAAGAAAAAAGAATTATTAGAACAAAAAGGACAAAAGACGCCACAACCAGAAGATTTACCGGAAGCTATGAATATAGAAATGTATCCACAAAAACGTCAAACAGAATATTATCGTACGCCAATGCCAGATGTGGAAATGCAAAGCCGCTGTGCTGAGCATCCGAAAGATCTCGAACAAGCAAAACAAAAAAGCTATGACGATGGACCTATTTTTGTGAGAAGAATAGTGCCAGCTAACGCAATTACCATGGGCAATTGGCGAGAGAGTCATTATTCATAGTGCATATGTGAGATTGAGGGAGAGATTGAGAGAGCTTAACAATGTGCCAATTGACTACAGGCAGTAAGGATTTTCTTTCTTTTCTGTAGACAAATAATATAATTTTAACTATACAGTCTTTTGGGTTTAGTTTTCATTCTAATTATTAAAATATCTTTCGTTAAGTTTGCCAAATAAATAAGTTAATACACATTGTTTTGGGAAAGCGCTGTTTCCGCAAATCTTAGGCATTTAAATCCGGCTTAACAGGCTTCACGATGGTTTCAAGCTGAACGCCAGGTTCAGATGACTAGTATTGAAACCACAGCACGTGAAGCACCATTTCCTATTCTGTCGCTTAAATCACTCGGTTTGATGCAATGCCACAGCGCCAGTTGCGCAATCTACCGTTGAAATAACATGAAACGCCCGGCCAGTCTGAGATTCGCTTTTCCTCTCTTGTGACTACCACTTTACGAGCTGACTAATTGGGTGTTTCGATATTACCACAGATTTCATATAGCTCCTCCGCATTCCACCGGATGCCTCTCAAGCTTTTATCGCCTAATGGGTTATCCACCACACACTTGGATTTTACAAAAAAAAAAATTTTTTTTGAAACATTTCAGTGATACTTAGAATGACAATACCAATGCCTCAATAGCTAGCAATCTCGTTCCCAACCAAGAATGCCATACGAATAGATTCGATTCCATCAAATTGATTAGAGGCCGCTTAGGTCACACTAAGTTCACACACCTTTCCAAACGATACGTCTCCTTTTTGCAATCGTTCCGAAGAGCTTGATATAAAACATATTTTAAGGAATTGCGCACGTCACCTCACCGTCTATCAACAACTGTCTTGACCCTACTACGCTAGTATATTTCGACCCCGAACTTCCAGAAGTGAAATAATGTAATTGCTGTGAATCGTAGCATCGCGGATTAAACTGCTGAACTAAAATACTTCCAATGAGAAGCCATGCATGCCAAAATTCGGTAAAGGAAGAAAGTGCAAGGGACATCAAGACTTTCTTGCACAATAGCACTGCCCAAATTTCTAAAATGGTATATAAAATAAGTCACTGGAATGATTTTAAACAAGATTTACGTTGGTGTGTAGATCTGTCTCAGACACGCAGACGGAACAGAAAGGTTTGCTCGTGTCCATTTTATAAATAAAAACCGACATCGATCCCAGTCCTTAAAACTGCGGTTCGGACGTAGCCTGAGATTTGTACGATATTTCATACCACAGAGTTTTTCTGAGATCACGGAAACCCTCCTGATAGTGCCAGGAACTTTACCATATACGATATATGTATGTTAATACTTTTCATGATTAATGACCGGAATGGGGTCATTGGTGTGTCCCCTAGTTGGCTGCAACGTCGTGGCTGTGATAGCNTAAGCATTCCGGTCATTGGTGTGTCGTCTAGTTGGCTGCAACGTCGTGGCTGTGATAGCTAAAATTTCGAGCTATGGTAGGTCTCATATCAAAACATAGTGTCTGTCCATTCTGCGTACACAGTATACACTGCATGGCATCAAGGGTACTTGTGCGCTGGTCTGACACCCGAATTGAACCTGATGTGCATTGAGTGGAACCTCTGCTTAATGGCCTTGCCGCCGGCACCGGAGGTAAACTCAATAACATGAATGCAACTATGGTAAGAGTACTCTCATTTGTTTTATTTCATGTATATTCTTTAAGAATAAAAATGCAATATGCTCATTTGAATAAAGAGAATTAATTAAATAATACAAAAAAAAATAAAAACTAATCATATCCCTTACTCTCACTTCAAATATTAAATCNATATCCCTTACTCACACTTCAAATATTAAATCATTAATGTAAAATCTAAAAATTACATAAGTTTTCATCCTATTCAAATAATCAATCAAGCTGAAATTCAATGGTGTATATTGTGCGTGGTCCTGTTTAAGCTTCAGGTTATTCTTGTTAAATATTGAAATAATAAAAATATTCTGCAGTTGATTTTTCTATGCTGTTGTGCCTAATAAATATTTGAATGCAATGGATTATTTTGAGTTGGATGAAAACTCGGTTTGTGTACAATTAAATTAATTTAATTGAAAATATGTAATTCAAATATGAAATTTAAAAGTACAAAATGCCGCCTACCGCAACACGTAAATAACGGAAAATGAGAGAATGAGCAAGCTACATAGGCAAAAAATCGATCATATGTTCGACAGAATTATTTTATTTGACAGTTGTTGCAGCGCTTGCCAGCAATTGTTGTTGTTGCCAATAAATAACACGCGGTCTGCGTTACTGCATTAAATTTGGTTCAACATTAATTAATTGTAGTAAAAAAGCATGGGCCGTGCCAAAAAGAAGAAGGTACATCCAAAAAAACGTACCGCAGCCTTCAAGGAAGCAGAGCCCAGTGAATTGGTTGAAGCACCGCACTCGTTCATTATTCACCGCGGTCTCTCATGTCCTTATATTATGGACTTGACATTCGATTTTCGTCGCATAATGGAACCATTTACGGCGATTAATTTGAAGGAAAATAAAATGAATCGTATTAAGGATTTCGTAAGTTTAAGTGGTTTCTTTCATGTGTCACATATGGGCATATTCAACAAAGCAGCAACACAGCTAAGTTTTAAAATATTGCGTTTACCGCGTGGCCCATCGTTGACATTTAAGGTGAGCCACCCACAAGCTGTGTATTGTAGTATAAAACTAAGTGCAATTAATTGCTCTGTAGGTGCATCAATTTACATTGGCTCGTGATGTGATATCAGCAAGCAAGCGTCAGTTTATTGATGATGATATTTTTAAACATTCACCGCTGGTGGTAATGAATAACTTCACCGGTGAAGGTAAACATTTGAAGCTAATGGCTAGCACTTTTCAAAATATGTTCCCAGCTATTAATTTGGCACAGGTAAGCTCAATCTAAATGCAATGCAGCTGGGAGTTTAGTATAAACGCTTGTGTTTAGGTGAATATTGCAACCATACGCCGCTGTGTGCTGTTCTCCTACAATACGGAAACTAACTTAATTGATATGCGACATTTTTCAATACAAGTTGTACCAGTGGGTTTGTCGCGTGGCGTTAAAAAGCTTGTCATGGGCAAAATACCTAACCTGGCAAAATGCGAGGACATTGCCGAGTTTATAATGGCGTAAGCGTTAACTAAATCAATTTGAAAGCAGTTTGCTAATGTTGTTTTGTGCCAAATTGCAGCGATGGAGGTGCTTCTGAATCTGAGGCGGAGGAGGATGAAAACTCACAAGTCGTTCTGCCGCAAACTCTAAAACGCAAAGGCAATTTGGAAAACAATAAGTCAGCTGTAAAATTGTTTGAAATCGGGCCGCGTCTCACTTTGCAATTGATAAAGATCGAAGAAGGTTTGTTAACCGGTGAGGTGCTGTATCACGATCATATCGTAAAGACTGAAGAGGAAAAAGAAGAGCAACGTCGCCTAATAGAAAAGAAGAAGAAATTGAAAGAGCAACGCAAGAAGCAACAAAATGATAATCGCGCACGTAAATTGAAAGAGCAGGCTAAAGACAAAAGAACAAAAACACACATAGAAAAAGATGAAGATGGTGCGAGTGAACTTGAAGATGACGCTGTTTATTACAAAGAGGAAGTGGGGGAAGAACCCGATGCCGGTATGTTAGCACCTAATCACAATATATGTCGAATTATAACCATTCCGCCTCTATTGCAGAATTATTCAAGAGCAGCGATACCACTAACAGGAAACGGCCTAAATTGCCGAACAGCATTAAGTACAAAAACAAAAAAGCGAAAATGGATAACAGTAAAAATTCANAAAAATGGATAACACTAAAATTTCAACGGGTAGGGATAGCACAAAAATGACGCGCAAAAAATAATTTCAATATAACATTTTAAATGCNGAAAATGGATAACAGTAAAAATTCAAGGGGTAGGGATAGCACAAAAATGATGCGAAAAAAATAATTTCAATATAACATTTTAAATGCCTTTATTATTAAATAAATTAATACATTTACTTTAAGTGGTATAGCAATAGTTTTAATTAAAAAAAGAGAAAATAAATTAACTAAACATTCTCTTAACCAAATCTTTATAGTTGCTTTCACTTGTTTTCCAATTCTCGATTGTACGCTGGTGCAACTGCATGAATTCACGTTTGTCGTGATAATTGGGTATGCGTTCAATCAATTTTATTGTCAGTTCGTATTCCTTCAGATGGAAGTATGCCATCGCACGCCGGTAAAGAGACTTCTCATTGGGCACACTCTGCTTCTCTACGAATTTTGTGACATATATAACATCCTCATAGCGCTTTGCGTTAAGCAGACTTGCCGCCAAATTGGTGCGCACTTGCTGGAACAATAAACGCATATCCTCATAATCAACACCGTCTTCTGCTTTTGTTAAATTTTTGAATGGCTTAAATGAAATAAGACATTTAGCAGCTTGCGCAAAATATTCGTGTGCAAACGCTGGGTACTGTTTGAATATTGCCACACAATTTTCTTTATAACGCAACGCTAAATCATACATTTCCTTAACACTTAATTTAAATATTTCTTTCGTTTCAATGATCTTTCTTAATGTCATAATAAAAGTAATCACTTCATCCGGTTTCTTCGTTTGTATGCTGCACAGAGCGCGTTCTCCAACAATCATCTGTCTTACTAAGAACTCTAAATAAAAATCAATTGGCGTTAACGCAGTCCCCAGCTCCATCAACTGCTCCTGTGCAAGCTGCTCCGTTTCACTTAGGTATTTACTTGGCCTGCCATTAAGATTTTTTACTTGCTCAATACTTATAACAACTTTTGATACTCGATGCGGCTTATCCAGTTTGGTAAATGTAATATCGAGAACCTTTTTACGCAGTCCCTTCGCTTCACAAATCCATTCATTACCTTTATACCATTCCATGTTTCCGAACATTTTGCCATTTAGAGTTTTAATGCATTTGTTTATGGTTCTAGATGTTTTCACACAAGTTTGACATTAATGCAGCGGAGCCGATTACAAAAGCAACTCAAACGGCGTTAGAAGTGCGATAGCGGCGCTGTAATGCACTATGAGACGTTTCACAAAGTTTATTCAAATTATAAAATTAAAAACATTTCTAAAATACAAATTTTTTTTTTTAAACATACTTTGTGTTTACTGCATGCAATGCTTGTCGGTGTTGCGGTTTAATGAATTATACTTTATTTTGAATAAAATAAATGGTTATATACTTTTGGGAAACCTAGAGTTTTGCTAAAGGAGTTAATTGATATCTATTACTCATTGCTCACGCAGCGCTACCTTGCACAAAATATCACATATGCATTCCAATTTATTTGCCGAAACAAATTTATTTTTTTTAATAAAATGAAAAATATAAATTATACATTTATTTAATGCAAGTATAAAATTTTGTACCAGGGGCGTTCGGACATTTCATATATTTGTCTCGAGCACTAAAATGCAAGGGTTGGCGACTTGCCTGGTTATTGTGAGCATTCCGATGCTAGCGATTCAGCTTTTAATCATAGAATATGACATATTTTAAAAATGGAGACACCAATATAATTTATAATTAAATATAGGTTTAAAGGAGGCTCCCGAAGTAAAGGTAGGAAATAGCTGAAGACTGAAACACATTGGCACCATTTTCTATAGGATCGTGATGCAACTCGCATGCGTGAAGAACGTGGACATTATTGGCTGAAGTAAACGCGAGTTAACCGCCGCATTATCCAGATTCGTTGAAGACATATGATGGATGAGACAGTTATTCTGAAGAATACAAAGCACTTGTTGTCAATGTGTAAAAATTCTAGCCCAAGACCATCCCATGAATTGGCAAATTTCAAATGTTACGTGTCAAAGAACATTGTCTATTTAGGTGCCAGCGTGAACATCTACAAATCAAACGTAGCGTTACGCCTGAAGCTAGATGTTAGTATGCGTTCAGTATGTACTTAAGTAATAGAATCCTTGCTCGTAAATCCAAGACNGTAGATGTTAGTATGCGTTCAGTATGTGCTTGAGTAATAGAATCCTTGCTCGTAAATCCAAGACCAGCAAGTAGAAGTTGCTCATAATAGCGAACCCGTGTTCAGCGGTAAACACTTCACGCTTTCGTGATCTGCTGAACAAGCATTGGGTGGTTTTGAGAGGAAAATCCTATGCAAGATATATGTACTTTACTGTGATGATGGCAAATGCTGGAAACTAGCTCGATTCTGACGGGGTCAAATGAAATGAATGAATTTAATTCCAGCAGCTACATTGGCTAGTTTATATCGCCATTACAGATGGCTCAAAACCACCTCATGTGTCATTCCAATCTGAACGGTGGCAGTCGCTGGAGAGGCCAAGCTAATCGCTATGGGCAGATAAAGTATCATCCGATAACTCAACGCTAAATATTTAGCAATTGTTGCTAAGCTGCAAACCATCAGCTATGGCCAAGAGCTGCACCAGATTCTAATGGCCAATCAAGTAATTAATTCAAATACAACGTTTTGTTCAGCTAGTTCAACGGGTATTGTCTAAATTTTTGTGACGAACGGATAGATGGAGGCATGGATCATATAAGTAATTATTTTCATAGACCGTTCACCAGTCCAGGTAATACGGACATATAAGCAGAAGCACTACACATTTTTCAAATATTTGGCGGTGTGTGTCATAATTTTTTGAAAGCGCTGAGTTTCAAAACTTGCTGAAAGGTAGGTGATACGCTAAATCAGTTTTTAAAGCATTTAAACAAATATTCAGTAATAATTTTCGATATTCAATTTATGCAAAATGCTTTGAGCTTTATTTTTTTTTATTTTTTAATTCATGATTTAATGTTGATAGTTTATTAGTAAGCGTTGATAACTTTTCCAAGCATTGACTTGATGGATGCTTCTCAATTGATTGATAAATTTGAATAATATTTAAAAGTTATTTAAGTAAGTTAGTTATTTTCATGCTTTTGTTGGTAGTCTAATGAAAATACAAAATAAAAGCAAACACCATTTAAATTTAAATGTTTAAATTATAGAAAAAAAGTAGTTTTATTTAAGAAATCTATGATACAATTGTTGACTATGATTTGCCTTTGGATATTGCTTAACTATGAATATTTAAAATAACCATTATTATTATTTTCTTTAGGTGTTAAAATTTGATAGCGTTTACTTGTTTTGGCTAAGAAAGCAAGCAAATCAAAATTTACTTCGGCCGGAAATTCGATATTTGATAAGTACATCTGTTATACAGTTATTGCCGTTTTTTTTTTTCATTTATAAAATTTTTGTTTAGAAATTTCATATAAGAACCTACACAATTTATGCCTTCTTATCTCTGCACAACAAACTTTCTTATTTATATTATCGAAATAAAATTAATTATTGATTTTTGCAATTTATTTGCTTTGCTTTGAGTGTTTTAAAAATCTATAGCAACATTTTATCTCTGCCTGAAAATTATAAACATTATTAACAGCTTGGTTTTGGCACAAAATTTTTTGGTTCACAAAATGTTACTTCAAACCATTTTTGTATACAAAAATTTGTCCTTTTATATTTTAAAACTAATCAAACATCTTCAAGTTTAGTCTTAGCGAATCTTATATTTGATATTACCTCATTTAACAAATAACAATTATTGTTAGTTGTTCGTAATATTGCTGGGAATCACTTTGAGTCTCATTTTACTTCCAATTATAACTATTTCATTATGTTAAGGATTAATTATTGCTTTTGTAATAAGTTATTTACGCCTCTTAACAGCCCTGAGCAATAATAGCCAAGGCAACAGACCAAGCGTTCTATGGCAGGTGCCGTTTTGATTTAACATTTTTTTGACAGCTCTTAAATTGATATAGAAAATAGCTCTAAGTAATACTAACGTACTTAACATCACCTAATAACAGTGAATCAATCAGCTTGAATCCCAAAGTTTTTATATAGATTGCTACCGTGCTGAAGGCTATAGGCATTAACAGACTAGCAATATACACACAGATCAGAATTTGGAATGGGGGCGCGTATTTATGACTATGAGTAGCAGAAGGAACGTGGATTCGCAGACAAGGGTACGACAAGTGATCTGCGAGTGTTCTAAGTGGTCCTATTTTCTAATGATACTATTCAACCATATTTTTATGATTTTTATAAAAATGCAATCAGATTACTCAGAAATGATTAGGGTGTCTATTATGCATTTAAAATATATTGCTGATGCTATATTATTTAACGTTTACAATCGCTTAGGCTTATTGTTAAGATTTGTGTTTTTCATTATTGCAAGTCCTTACTCATACTTCTTTGTATACGTAAAATATACGTTTAAACCTCTGTAAAACTCAGCTTGTTAGTATTTGTTCCTGTACTTAAATTTGTTCTGTTAAAATCTATGACAGTAAACCTCTTTTGTCGGTAGTGAAAATTATCGACTTAATTATCGCAAAACTAGGTTGGTTGTTTGTGAGCAAAGAAAAAACCTTTTTCAAGCACTATAGACTTCTAAGTAGCCATTACAAGATATGGCGGTGCCTCTAGCGTTTAGAAATTGCGCAGCACTTGGTCAGTCTAATGAAGGTACAGTGTTCCTCATTTAGGACTGCCATGGCTAGACACATATACTCGAACAGAAAAAGCTTGTACCGACTCATCCATAGGTGCGTGATCACAGTAACCTCTACGCCAGATAAGTATCATCCATAGGTGGGCTGTGACCCAGTGAACGGAGCCAGTGCATTTTAATTTGTTGCACTACGTCAGCAAAGCCGTAGATATCGCATAACTAATGATAGCGCCAGTTGCCCTATTCAATATAATCGCAGTAAAGACTATAAAGCTTTTGTAGAATTTATTCAGCGAATGCAGCATCTGCATGTTGATTGAATCTTCAAAGCATCTCTGCTTCAACGCCATATAGCAGGACCAATTTAATATTAGCGATTTGTATACATCGCTTTTAATTTTCCCAGAGAGTGCTGCATTCTTCAAGACGCTATATAACTAGTACTATTTTAGGAATATTGGCTGCCACTTTTATTTTAGCAAATTTCGAACCTATGCTTAATCAGGCACAGAGATTGCTGTTGAATACCATCTTAAAAATAATAAAATACGAAGATCTACGAAAACTGGCTGGTAAATTTTAATTGAAGCAGCTTGATGTCGTATTTGCTCGATATATTGGAAGAATGTTTTTTCTATTAATCGCCAATTTTTGTGCTCGGATGGGATGTACAGAATAGACTTATTGAATTTTTTCCGCTTTCAGAATTTCTCCAAAAGTACTATCAACCAAATGAATGGATTAGAAAATATATTCCGTAAAAATCTAATGATATAATTTTATAGTGTTTTTGTAACAAATACAACAATTTTTTAATTTATTTTTCAATTATTGCCGAGGCCACTAACAAAGCATTGAAACGTTAGCAAAACTGAATTAAAAATTAAGCACGTATGCAATCAAAAGATTTAAATATACGGAATTGTTTGTGTTTATTTAAGTAATGAAAATTTTATACAAAGACTATAAATAAAAGTAAATTTCAATTAAATAACAGCATTCACCTTGCCGCACTAGTCTGACAATTGATGGTTGGGTATACATGCGTAACTCTACTAGCAGACGAAACGATTCTTTTGAGCGTAGGATGGTTCCTAACGAAAAACATATGAAGCTCACCAGTTTTACTAGTTTTTAAGCACACCAGGATTTCCAACTTTGCTTTCGCATTCTATGACTTTAAACTAACAGTTTTGCAGATTTAAGTTAATTACTTTGATTGCCTTCAATTCAATTCCAACTAACTTGATATGCTATGAAGACATAGAAAATTAAAAAAAAAAAA
>JXPQ01012914.1:10945-21517 GCA_001014675.1 Ephydra gracilis
CATTCACGTCAGAAAACGGCTAAAGAAAACAAAATCCGTATAAACAGACTTTCGAAATAAGTTGTCATTGAGAGGTGAGTCGAATCGCTTTTATTGTTTTCCATCGTTGGTATGCTTGTTTCAGCCATTTGTATAGGACACGCAGTCAAGTGTACAGTACTTTGCCCGTATTGCGTTCAGCGCTGTCTTGTTTGACTTGTGGTCATGCATTGTGAGGCAATGGTGAAAGGTGAAGTGATGATTGTACGCCAAAACGACTTTGTCCAAAAATACATTAAAAGATATTAGGTTGCTGCCCTTGTCGAGTTTATAATTGCGTGCTGAGCTCTGCATATCGTCGACGCGTTCTGCTCGGCTTGGAGCAGTACTTGTGTTTTTCGTATTATTCAGAGCGGTAGCTCTTAGGTCTTGCATAGTTCCGTCACTGAATGTTTGATTAGCATGATCTCCTATCAAGACAAAGTACGGAATGCCGAATTTCGAAGTTCTGCGTTGCATAACGTCACATGTAGACCAGCTGTTGCCGCTATCTTGCAAGTGGCCCAATTTCAAAACGCTTGTTGGGAGACGCTTTCGTCGTCAAGACAGTAAGGTTCATATTCGTAGCCACCCTTCTCCAGTAGGTGATGTTTGATTGCTCCAAAATTCCAGCCACTCAATGCATCATGAGGTGTTGGAGGTTCTCGGGGTCAATCAGAGTCACTGCATGTCAGTACTTAAGTCGGTCAACCAGTATTGAGCTCTTCAAATGATGTGTAAGGCAGGACAAATCTTCCACCCGTATCGAATGTTTATAGTCATGCGCAAGGCAGACGAAATCTTGTGTGTCAACCTGATGCCAATCAGTGCAGCTTGTCAAATTCATTACAGTTTAAGACGAACTTGATTTTGTAGCTACCATGGTTATATCTTTGTGATAGTGAGTTTTATATATGAAATATCATACAGCGGCACTTACAGAGAGGGGTCAATGATACGACTCGTCTCTGCGCATACCCGACGGCAAAATTTCTTTGAGGAGCATCTTCATAAATATTGTGAATGGTCGTTTCGTCTCTGTCACGCAAATCTGCAAGCAAACTCAGCGCACATTTGCGATTGATCCTATATATATAAAGAGCTATTAGAAGGTTTTTTGGAAAGTTAGTTTTAGTTTAGGATTTCATGCCCTGATGATGCGTGTGATTTGTATGTTTAATTCTAGCATAAATTTCATCCTCCACACTGTGAATGAAATCATCTATGCAATGATAAACTTTTTTAGTATCAACTGCTCGTGGGCACTGTTCTTAAACATGCCGGCTTTTTGTCGCGCACAAAATTAGCAATTCATGCTGCACAGCTAATGTCACATGAAAGTGTAATTGTAACCTACACTTCTGGCAGTCGAAAGAGGTTTTTGTTATCCCACCATAAGAAGCGTTTCCCATAGTTGTCGTTAGATCGAATGTCGATTTGTTGGAACATCTCTGCGCTATCACGAGAGATCAACACGCACACTTCATACCTACACTTCTCTGGTTGTCTGTACACGTCGTTATAGACGCTTCTTTAATATATAGGTCGTGTTTAAATGGTTTGGTCCACAAACTTATGCAGTAACGGACACAATTTAGCTAATTTAATGATCGAATTCAACAATTTTTGTGTTAACATTGTTACATAAATGTTTTATATGAATTTTAAAGATATGTTGAGTCACCTGGTTGAGTAGAGAAATGCGAAAATGCGTGTTATTTTCAATGAATCTTGTTTTTGCATTAATTTAATTAACATATTTCATAATAATAAAACCACGGGAACTATGTGAATGGTTTTCAATTAAAAATTCGCGACCCCGCCTGTACTAGTGGGTCGCAACTAAACTAAAGTTACAGGTTAAAAAAATTGTATAAAATTTTATATTATTTATTTAATTTTTTTTCCTGAGTCACCGTTGGACAGAAATGCAAGGAAACACTAGACCCTCTTGTATCCGAGCATGCGTACAGATTGGCGTGAATTTATCCTTAAAAGCTATCAATGAAAACCGGAAAAAAATCCAACTTCAAAATATTAAGTAACAAAATGTGGAAAAAAAATTTTTAACGTCTATCAATACGAGATTTGCTTAAAATATTTGCGGACCCACCGAAATATTACTTCTGAAATAGACAATTCTTTTTATAAATTAGTACAGGATCAATTGCACCAATTTTGAGGTATTTTCTCTTTTACGTGATATTCACTCGCTCGTACATTATATCCATGAGCTTGGAACTCATCCAGCCCCGTCAAGATATTGAATATTAAGCAGTGCGTGCTAAGTAATCTTCTTCTAACGCCATAAGCCGATATGGTGGTTAAAAGTCTCCGGGCCAAATCGAAACATTGAATATAAAATGCAAGTGTTAGTTAAGCTCCATGCAAGGAAAGAAGTAGATATACGGATCCTTGGATCTTGTTCATAATATTTTGACGTTAAGGTTGAAGTCAAGCCCATGATATGCCACTCGATCCCATATTGCACCCAATAATTTCGAACTCGAACAGCCCCGCAAACATTTTGAATATGAAATATTCAGTGCACATTCAACCACACGAACCAATATAGGGGTCGATTGGATGAATTTCGATGTATTTTGATCAAGTGGTTTGAAGTCGTCCAGCCCTGCCAAGATATATGAAATAGTGTGAGCTAATATAGTCCCATCCAACGAAATAAGCAGATAGGGGATCGATTCCATCAACATCGAGGCATGTTGACTTTTATATAATAACGTCAACATTAAGTCTTTTAGGTAGTACTAAGGAATACATTTACTATGTAGGAATTGTTCCACACCTGTGGTTTCCGCCAAATGATTTGATCCTCGTGTTCAAGTTTGAATCTCGATGAACACATTCACGCTACCCACCACGATTCTGCAATTGTTCATGGCCTTTCGTTCCCGATATTTTTGTTCGCAAACAACTTTAAAAAAATTAACGAGAAACAATCTCCAATATACATTTGACATTCGAACAATTTTCGAATATTTTGAGGCGCATCGAAGCATGTCTGAGCTTCCATCCATTAAGTACTATTAGTACAGGACACTTTTTAATTGGAGCGCCTTCGCTTGTGATGGCACAGCCAAACGATGATTAAGACATGGCGATGCGTTAGAGTTCGCAATCTCAGTTGGAAAAATCGTTGTGGGTTAATGTTTACCGGCCACGTAGGTAGAATCGTCGACTGCGTCTCGCGGCGGAAGATACAAGGATGCGTTAGGAATCCTTCCTCGTTGATCTCTCCTTCCTAGTTGATCTGTTTGTCAACTTAATACCCGTAGAAAACGGTGTCGAAGCCAAACCAGCTAAATGTATCACTATTCAGTGACAACCAGCGTGTTAGTGATGATCAGCCCCTGGCGGATTCCTAACTGTTTGAGTTGGCGTCAGCCATTCTCCTGAGACACTACGATGATCGCTTGCCGATCTCTGTCGTAAACTTTATGGGAATGACTCAAAGTGTTACCGTTCGTGTGCCGATGGACCCAGGAGCACTATTCCTTGATATTGTGCTTCTCTGTCCCTTTTTGCATTGGGTCACACTTTGCAGGCCAACAAGAGTTGAGCAAATGTCAAGACAAAGTAAAAAATTTGACAACTTGCGGATGCAGTGGCGATGATGCACGCCAAACAATAGTGCTTGGCTGTCCATTCAGCAGTCAACAGTCAGTTCTTGAAATCAGAATATTTTACATCAACGCACCAGGGTGCAGTAAGCCAAAAACAGATTTCTGTAGGTAATATCAAGCTTTTTTCGATAAATCAAAATATGTACGAAAAAATACACAACAAAATATCGAACAACATATTCATAAGCAACACACCAACTTTTTATTAGTATATATTTCTCATTAATTTAGTTTAAGTTTTAAATTTCAACTTTCAACCACAGCGCGGTACCTACGAAGAATCTAAATTTTGTAGCGGGTAGTATTGCTGTCTGGCGGAATTTCTATTAAATGTGTGAATGAATGTATTTGAGTGGAAGAACGACTAATAACTGCCAACGCCCGCGATACACCTGTCCTTAAAAATATATTCGCTTTCGTGAGACAGATAGCGTGAGTAAAAACAAATGTGAACGCACTAACAACAAGAAGGCGGAAAAATAAAGAATATTACATGTAAGAATTGATTATACGGCTAATTAAATACCAGAAAATCAGTAATTGTAAATGTGCCTTGACGTGGATAGATATCTGCACCTCGTGGTGATTTTTCCAATTTGTACTTGTAATTCCAGCCCTTTCGCTTTGACATTATAACTTGGCAACGTTAGAGTGACCGTAACTACCACCATTGCGACTGCTTTCCAATTTTATACATGTTTCGTCGAGACGGATCTTACACTCTTTCACATCACCAGTGAATTCCAAAGATAACAGGCTATCGCGCAAAAAGTTAAAAAAAGGAAAAAGAGAAATCTAAAGTAAGTGCATATGCCAGATGTTGTAGTTCCTTTAGAGTTTTTCAAGAAAATAGTTAATTTATTCATGTATAAATTTATTACATTTAATCGGAGTAATTTAGAAAGAATAAAGTTTATTTGGTTACCAGTTAAGGTGTCGAACAAGAAGAACTACGGTAGTTATGTTGTACTAGGGCTGCGTACGATGAGTTTCTTTAATATGAGCTGGACTATAAAGATAATGAGGTTATGCAACAACAAAGATAAGAGGTGCAAGCTGAATACAGTTATGCGTAGACTGCGCATCCAATATTGCAGAGCCGACCCATGTTTCGTCTCTCTCTCGGCCTAAAGCACGTTATCTGCAAGGTTTACATCTTCATGAAATCCATATACCACTATATGAACGCACCGCGTTCCAAGGTTACTATTCGTCATTCTCAATCTTTCGTAATTTATTTTCCGCCAAATATGTTCCGTCAGTGGAAGCAAAACAAATGCAGAAAAATTAAGAAAACATTATACTCTGTTGCATGGAGAAAATCTTACCAATATGTCGAACTTCAGCGAAACTTATTAATGCTGTGATGCGTTGTACACTATAGTTAAATTAAATATTGTTTACAAAGTGTACACAAGTAATACTTGTGCATACGGTCCACAGCTGCTTTGAGTGCTAAAGCATTAACGTTTTAGTCGTAGCAAGGCCCATTATGAATTATTGTAAGTGCAACATTGGTCGGTAGATAGCAGCAGATTCCGCATCAGGTTAAGACTACTCATATTCATGAAATCCGCCTTCGATATCGCCTGTCGCACGTTAGCAGCAGACAGATCGTATTGCTGCTGCCACCAAACGCGCGACAGACGAACAATGTATCGTTAAGGTGATAAAGGAAGTCAGTATACTGACGACTATGTTGTTTGGTGAGGTGGCAAACTTGTGTGTGCCACATGACCAAGCGGCTGTCGTGATTGAAGGCCAGGGCGAAATGTAGGCTCTGGTCTTCTGTCTCGTTGAAGAGAAGCTGCGGCTCGATGCCTGCTGAAATGAGCAAAAGCTGAGGAAGCAGAGATGGCAAATGCAGCGTTTTCTGTGGGCCGTGGAGTGAAATCGGTGCAGGGTGCTTGGCGGTGGTAAAGAGCTACAAGGGCGACACATGAATAACTCAACAAGACGATGCCGGAAGAAGTAGGATCTATATTAGGCGTTAGAGTCTATAACATCTGGCTCATCACGAAGGAGGAGGTCAAGAACCGGACACCTGCGGTCGTGAAACGTGAAAATATAGTTAGGTTGACTCAGTTCGAGTAGATAGTAGCTGTACACGTCAGCAGGGGCAGCTAGGTGCTGGTCCAAAAGATGCATCGGGGTAATCCCCGATGAATTTATAAACAAAATTTGAAGGACCACAGCATTATGTAAGTTTTCGGAAAAAAGCTGAAGTTGCTGTTTAATCCCCCACCTAAGTGAAGAGAGGACAGTCCAGAACCGCTACCGATAATATGAGACGGGTGACCTGTTTTGTGACTGTCGCAGGACGAGCGAAGTTTGTCACTGCTGTGGCCAGCTAGGCCAATGAATCAACCGGTGGGAGAACCTGTTGAGTTGAACTGCGAGTTTGGCGCATGGATGTTTGAGTGCAGGTGTAGCGTAGCTATGGTCAAGGAATCGTATGCTTGTAGGATTTTTCGGAGTCATTTTTCTTTTTTCGCCCCCACACGAATGCATTGTCCAAACTTTACTTCAGAAAGGCATGCGAACTACAAACATGTTGAAATGCTTATCAAATGCGTTTCGCAAAATGCCGTTCGTGTGCTCAATATGACTAGCTCATGATATACATTTGTGGGCTCAAATGGCTGTAATGATATAGATATAATCTATTACAATTTTATTGAGTGTTCTCCACGTCCAAGACCCTCTGATTGTGCTGTGTATTGGTCCACGAAAGGCGTCACCCCGAGCTGAGCTCGGTTGACGACCACGATTTGCGTAATGAACGAATTTGTCGCGTTACTGATCGCGACCAGTAGCTAATTCCTCAAAGCGAGTCAACTGGTGGTCTTTGGATCTTGGTAAGTAACTGCGAAAGTTAAGCCGTCTTCAGGGAAGCTGAGCTTGAGCTGATGAAAATATAAATTATATTGGGCGACTCCTTCGCTATTTCTATTATATAACTTTAGCTATTTCTCAAACCGGCAGGTGTGCATTAAACATCAGCAGGATGTGGTATGGCTGAGGGCAGAGCAGAGTTCCCCACAAAGGACCCATTTGCAATCTATTTATTTGGAATTCGTTGATGGATATTTTACTGCTCGAAATTGTTCCTCTCTCCGAGCATTGCGCATGGTCTTCAAGTGCTGATGCGGCTGACATATTGGTTCATTGAAACGTTAATGATACAATGGGATGTTGCGACCGCTTGAAATCACTCGCAATTTGTGAATTGTAGTTAAAAATTGTTTAAAGATACTGATGTCGAAAACGATCAAAGCTATCAATAAAGGAATCGGCCGGAAAATCGTTACGAAAACGCAAATGACGCAAAAATTAATGTTTTTCATTATAAAAATCATTCGCGAATCAGCGTTTGCAAGCGTGTGCTTACGGATGTATTGAAGGTTAAAAGCAATATTTAATCAAAAGCATAACCTAGAGTGTCGACAGAAAAATGAAGTTTGATAGAGAAGACCATCGTGGCTTTATACTAATATGGTGTTGCTTGAGTTAGTCGAGGCCTTTTTACTGAAAATCTGCTATAGCTCGAAAAACAATAACAACATAACAGTGGAATTCATATCACTGAAGTTGATAGTCGAGATCTCAGTGCATTGCATTACAATGTATGGTCCGTATTAGAGGGCACAGACACAGATTAATTAAGTATATATTTTGTTTTAATAAGAATTACATATAAATTGCGTGAATAATTACAATTTTAAAGACGAAATTAACATTATATGAGAATTATTTTCACAACTGATATTAAATTGTAATCAATCATTGTTGTTCCATTTATATATCTAATTCATTAAAAAATGGTTTCTCATCACCAAATTTTAAACCATTTATGCAAATAATAATAAACAAAAGTATTAAAATTAAATATTCTTTTAAATATGGTGTATAAGAATATTATTATTAAAAAAAAAAGTACAATATGAGTATATTAGAAAAGAGGTGCCCACAAATATGTTAATTTTTATTGAAGTGTATGAAATGAAGTAGAATAAGATGATGTCAAGTCGTACTATAAATGCCTCTTCGCTGAATTCGTTAAATTCGATCACTGAATTTCCAGTTATCAGTGAAATTAGCGTAATAATTAGTTATTTTGTATTTGAAGATAGTGTTGAGGAAATATATTCTATAATTATATCACTTATCCCTGTTCATCAGTCATCTTCGCTCACAAAATATGAAGACATGCCAATGAACCAGATATGATGCATATCCTGGGCAGGATTAAGTTACGAGGCAGCCTGTGGTTGTTCAGGAAAAGCTATTACTCGCATTTCTTAAGTTTTTTCAAATTAAATGTAAACTTATACTTGCCAATTCTTATTTTTTCGTATATTCATTTTTTAATTCAGACCAATTTAATGTGTGCCTAAAAATTTATAGCTTTTAAAAAGTCCTTTCTTAAATGTTTTGATACATTGAATTACAACACCTTAATATTAAGTTTTTGGTCCATCGTTAAATACACGCTACGGCAGTGAATGCTTTATTAACCGTAAGTCTTATATGCTCTGGGAGTTGAATCTTGGAATACATACGCCAGTAATTAGAAACAAACAAACAAAAAAATATTTTATAAAGCAAAACTTTTTCCTTTTTTTTAATTAATTAATTACAATCTTCTAATTAATAAATCAAAACCTTCAACTAATGTGCCAGTGTAAATTCATAAGAAAAGTTCATGTTATATTTTCATATACATATTTAATACAAACGAAAACCAAGATCCAATATGACCAGACTATCCAATGGCATTGAGAGGGAGCAATAAATTTGTTTCAAACAATCATTTAGTATTTATATGAATATACCTGTGATGTTGCCCCCTCAATAATGTGTACGTATTTGGAGTGGGAATAAGCCTCTTGCCTGAATATTTTGATTGTTACTGATTTTGGCTTTTTATTAACATACGATTTTTAAAACTCGTCCCTTACGAATGTCATCATCACATCGTCATGCATACTTCCAATAGTTCTGAACCAGTGCGCACCTGCCATATAGCGGAGCAGCTTTAACTGGATACCGTACCTCTAAATTGACTTTTCTTTTTTTTTNCCGTACCTTTAAGTTGGCTTTTCTTTTTTTTAAAGAAGGACTCTATTTTGAAGCTGGAACTTTTGTAGACAATGGTGATTTTGTGGTCAAGCCAACTTATTGGCATTTAAGTATGTGGTTTTCATGAGTGCCTTTGGACATCAATTTGCTTAAAATGTGCACCTAGCATCTTGATTTGTATATGATGAGAATTTTATTAGATCTTTCCCTATATTTTTGAAATCATGATAACATGATATTTATAAAGATATATGAGAAGTATTTTAGTCTGAGAATTACGTTGTTAATGTCTAAGATCATTCCTTGCGTCAACGGTGGCAATTCAATTTCCATATTCATAGATACTGCATCATAACTTGATCACAATTTTTATGAAAGCTGTTAAAATCTTGAAAACTTCCTTTTGCTTAATTTGAATAGATTTAATATACGTTGAACACAAAGTAATGTTAAAATAACTTCAATTTCCGTGGATATTTGACGGAGTGGTCTTACTGGACGCTGTTGTATGTTTGCAGTTGCAAGGGAGGCAGCTGTCGTGTTGCCGAATTGAAGTTCTTGGATTGCTTGTTTAATAGCAGTTTTATTGAGTAGACTTATGAGAAAAGGTTTATGTTAATGTTGCTGTTAATAGACGAAATAGCTGGTAGCAGAACTGATTAGTTTTCCCGAAGTCGGGTTTCGGTTGCAATTCGATGGCAATCTTTATTTCTGGATACAGCAAAATTTGAAACTTTAGGAAACTTGTTGGATGACCAGGATAATTAAAAGTATATTATGTTGAAAGAATACCTAGGCCAAGACGATTGATGGCTACTGAATAGTTCTTTGGAAAGAAAATTCAATTTGAATATATTATAAATGTGTTTCGCACAAATATATTTTATTTTTGTTTCAGTATATAGGTAATGAAATTAGTGAAAAAATTATTTATTTTGTCTTTTTATAGAATTTAAGAAATTCATTACACAATCGTTATCACTTGTCCCTGTCCATCAGTCATCTTCGTTTACAGAATATGTTCCAATGAGCAAAAGCGATGCATATCGTCAGTGGCGTTTCCACTCGAATGACAAGAATATTAATGGCGATTCTTGAAAAAATCACTCAAAAAGATAAGAGGAACCTTGTGGTTGTTCAGCAGAAGCTATTACCCGCATTTCTTAAGTTTTTTCAAAGTAAATTTAAACTTACACTGACCAATTTTAATTTTGTCGTATATGTATAAATTAAATGAAAATAAGCCTCTTGCTTGGATTTGATGGTTTGCGATTATGGCTTTTCATTAATATTAGATATCTGGAACTCGTTCGTAAAGAATGCTAGCATCACATTGTCATGCATATTTCTATTAGTTCTGAACCACTTATTGGCATTTCTTTAAGTTTCATTTAAGTACCTGGTTTTCATGAGGACATCAATTTGCTTAAAATGCGCACCTTGCATATTTAACGCACTATTGCAGAACCTGTACGACATNCACGATATAAGAATTAGTATGTCATCGGCGGAAGTTGAAGTTGTTAGGAGATCATTAGTTGCTCAGCAGTAAATAGGATGAAGGGAATGTGACTCTGGTATTAGATCATTACCATTGCAATCGCTTGTTAAAGAGTTCATGTATTTCATTTTGAACTTTTGACGTGAAAGGTACGAAATGAGAATTTTATTGGCAAAGAAGGAAGCCAAATAAATACATTCAACATTCAGTCATGCCATACTTTGTCAAAAGCCGGAGGTATATCAAGGAAAATGGCGGAGACTTCTGTCTTATCTTCAGAGGATTTTTNTTTCAATATTCAGTCATGCCATACTTTGTCAAAAGCCG
>JXPQ01013018.1:588-12173 GCA_001014675.1 Ephydra gracilis
ACTTCCGGTACACCTCTGAGGTGCCAAAGCAGTTTCAATGATTAAGTCAAATGAAAATCAATAACTGATTTCATATAAAGATGATGAAAATGTTAAATGAAGAGCTCATGTATCCCATTTTCTCCTTGGTAAAACGGCTTTAAGAAAATGAAGGCCCAAGTATCAATTCNTTTAAGAAAATGAAGACCCAAGTATCAATTCAGGTCAACAAATTTTAAATATATAAAATGAAAGTTCGAGCTTTCTTCCGCATGTCATGTGATCCAAAAAGAAGATGTTGCGCTGAATTTGTGACATTAATCAAATTCAACGATGATTCATAATTAAGTTCAAACAAATAGTATCAATGTGTTTATACAAAATTGGGTATGATTGGCTGAAAATGACATGTTCGTCCAGTACACTTATCAGTGTCTATTATTTATAAGAAAAACAATTGGTTTTAATTAAATTTCAATGCGTCATTGCTTTAATTTTGTAACATGTTTTGTCTAAACGCCAATTTAATGAAGTTCAGTTTAATGAGCTAGTCAAAAGGATAACTCGGTCTGCAACAATTCTAGCGAATATCATCGTTTTATTGAGCGCAATACATTTTCCGACTGCCATATTTTTATTTTAATTTTTTTTTTTTTTTAAGAAAAATGTTAGTATGATAATGAACAAGTTCTTACTGTCCGAATTTTACTTTGCACGCTGTATTAAATAGTCGCATCAGTGCATTTCTTTAATGCACTTTGTAGCCTTTTGTTGCTCGTTTTTTTTCAATTTATATTTAATTTTTTTTCCTCATCAAACTGTTTAATTACAAAATGCAAGAAGCGTAAGTACAAAATTTTCACTTTAATTAAAAGCAATTTCCAATATTTACTAAACAGCGCATTACATGTGTCAACAAATCCCTCTGCGTGTTTGTGTGTTTGTGTCTGAGTGTATACGGACTTGGCGTGTCAACAGTGCGGCTGTCTGTTGTTGCTACTCTGTGTGCCGCTTGCACAATATTACATTTTCATTTTCAATTACCACCAACTCTGCACACAATTTGTATTAACCTTAACTGTAGTTTGTTATCCTTGCAATTTTCCGTGTGTATTTACGTGTTGTGTGCTTGGTGTTTGGTGTTCTTTAACGATGTATTGGCTTATATGTGCTGATTTGTAAAATCTAATTATTTTCACGTTTTCAATTGTTTATTTGTCTATTTCCTTTGCGAATACATTGTGGCGTATTATTGCAGCATGTGACATGAACGTGCATGCTCGCTGCAAGGAGAACGTGCCAAGTTTATGCGGATGTGATCACACGGAGCGGCGTGGCAGAATCTTTCTCGAAATCAATGTGAAGGAGAACACATTAACAGTGCTAAGTAAGTGATAAATTACTTTATATTTCAAAGCTGATACATTCAAAACTGTGTAGAACATAATTATTTGTGTAACACACAACATAACACGACATAAAATTACTTCACGCTTAGCTATAAACTTTTAATTGACAGATTAACTGTGACAATAAGTGTCACGATAAAACAGCATTATATTTTTGTTTCGCACAAATCTACAATAAATAAATGATATAAAAAAGCCTTATATAAGAAACGCTTGGAAAAAAACTAAAAATAGTAAGTTTGCAATGACTCGTTGCAAGCACCTGTTTACTAAAAGCATTTAATTTAAAATAACAAATTCGAATTCGATAAAATAATATTTTTTTTTTGCATGTACTTATACATTTAATTATTTTGGAGCAGCGTTGCTAAATAAATGCATTATTATTTCACAGAAGACAAAATTAAATGGCTTGTACTTAATTTCAAAAAAATTATTAGAAAATAGCAAATTACTTTAAAAAGTATTCATTTTGAAATGTACACATAAAGAAGAACAAAAACTGAAGATGACAGTATTAGCCAAGACCTGCAGTAGCAGGTGCCTCAGATGGCACAATCGTTAATGGCTAGTCTGAAATGCTCAAGAGGTCAGAAAAGTTGGGTGGGTTTTGTTGGTTGCTTTCTTTCTGTGCTCCGCATAAGGCGCGTCTCTAGTTTTTACCTATTACTCTTTGGGTTCCCCTGCTATTGGCATTTCTGTTGCTACCTATCGTATAATTGTGTCTGTGAGTCACCTGACTATGCCTAACCCGCAGAATTGCATTTGGTGAACTCTTTTGCTGATGTATGGCGTAGTATCGTGAGTATTGCTTGCGCTCTGCATTACAGTTGCTGCTGGTACAAGATGAACTTTTTATATTTCGAGACCTCGGAACATTAATCTAGAGCTAAAACCCGTCGGCACTATAATTAAGTCTTAGATTTTTTTGCAATAACGTACTAATCACTTCTTGTTTTGTTTGCAGTCAGTTGAGAAAATGAAAAACACTTAGAAAATGAAAAGTGTAAACTTCAAGAAGAAGAATTTTGTTAAACTGAATTGAATAAAAAATGTTGATATGCAAGTTTGTTGTTCAATTACCACTGAATTCTGTGAAGGTCACTAAATATCCGCTATTGCTTCAAAGGACATCAAGAAAGTGTGTGAAGTGTTTACGTAAGTTCTAAATTTGGTGAACCGTAATATAGAGGATTACTTTCACTTTAATTTCAATGCACCTAACTTCGCATGAATATTTAACTTAAAAACCGATCCCTTTGGATACCACATACTTTGCCCATCGCTTCGAAAAGGACTCAAGCCAATTGGTTTAAAAAAGTTGTTTAAAAGTTCAAAGACGTATTTAGAATCTTGTTTTCTGAAGTATAATGGTTATAAACTGGAAAAATGATAGCATTTGCCACAAAAAGTCAGATTCAATAAAAGTTGCTCGCACACATTCGTCTGAATGGGCTACGTGGCCACTGTCCAACTATAACAACATACTATCACCAATTTTGAGTTTACCGTCAAACAGGTGCATTTTGAGCAATCCAAATGTCGAATTAGTAGCACTTTTTCCATAAAGTCCTGATTTGGCAGCCAATGGCTTCTGTTTCCTCCGAATATTAAATATCAGCTGCTTGGTCTGCGATTAACGAGCAATTGAAGCCATTGTCATAGAACATTTTTTTATTATTAGCCACTCCCGAAAAAAAAGCCTTCGTGAACTTGTAATTAGATTCCAAACGAATTTTGAATAATTTAAGTAGCTTCTTAAATAATTTTACATTTACATCGGTTTTAAAAACGCACGAAGTTTCTGATGTTCCTAGGCCTATCACGTGGCGTATGAGTAACTTTTTTATAAATAGTATGAGCCTCATGTTCAAGAATTTCAAAAACGTTCCTACTATTTCGTTTATATCAAACGCATTTAATTTAAAAAGAAACAAGCAAACACTTGAGCCACCATAAGGCACTTTAATTCAGTATTACCCATTACAGTATTAGAATATATTCATATTTCTCAAAATGCCAAGTTCTGAATCATACTCAAATGGATGATTTAAAATTAATTTTGCTTTCGGTATTTTGCAGCAGAATGGCTATTTTATCACCAAGATACACCACATACTGAGAATAGCATTGAAAGCTACGCAAATTTACTCGTTTTTTCTAAGCTGCCATTTAGATTGTTAGTAGACAAAGTCCTTCACCACTGCAAACTTTAATCTACCCGCCTTGGCGCAAAGAATTTTGCTTGCTTCTCATTAACTCGTAGACCTGAATTTTTTCAACAAATCTAAAGAATGAGGCACTAAAATCATTTTTAAATCAAACAATGTTGTGCAAATCATCTGCGCAGGTAAGAGTCATCAGGACTTTATAACAGCAAAAAAGGCAACTGGTTGCTAAATATGGGGTATTTTTTATCAACTTGACCTTTTTTACAAAAATTTTTTAAAAACACCAATAACTTGATGGAAAAACAATCCTTGTTTTGCTTATTTTGTCATTACTTTTTTAACCATCTCCGGCGGTATAGTGGTGATTTCGGCTTGAATGCAATAATCCGTCCGTTGATAAACTGAGGGTAATACTTTTAAGTAGACTGTACAAATAAGTTGACTTAAAAATTCCGACGGCTAGTCTGGAGATCCGTCGGGTCAGCCAATGATGCCTCTTTCTGACATCAAGCTTCCAGAGAATGTTTGATGCAGAAACTGAGTTCTTGAATTTTGAGGTATGGCATAGCACACCGTCTTGTTGAAACCAGTTACCGCCAATATGTTTTCCTTGCATTTCGTAGCAGAGCTAAAGATTTTCAACAGAAATACCGTCAACTACCTATCTCGGTTCCCATCGGCTGTTCCATTTTTCCAAAAAAAATTTACCAATGATAACTTTCGCACATACGATGGCCCAGTCACATTTTCGTCGTCCAATCAGGTTTCATGGATCTCATGTGGAATGGGCGTCATCGGTCATCTAAATTTGCTAATATGTTCAAATGGTTTTAACACCCAGAGCAAGCCATCAAAGACCTTTTAAAATCCATAACAATATGATCAGCATAAACACAGGAATTCATTGCGACATGTCGGTCTATCCGTCGGTCCATACCCAAAAACTAAATGAAGGACTATTATTTGTAAAGAAAGAGGGTTTTCAACAAAATTCGCTTGACTCTTCAATTAAATTCAATAACATTGAAATTGACTTGAAATAACAAAAATGATTGAGTCTTTTTATTTGTAAAATATTTTTATAAGCCAAGTGGTAAAATCACTCGGCAGATACAGATGATAAATTTGCAGCTATACGTAGCTTTAGAGCCCTGAAATTTTTCAATTTATTTACTGTGAAACACACTACAAATCTTCTTCATACACCTTAACATGATATTTTAATGTGAAATTGTAAGGAAAATTTGCATCTGCACCGCATGAAGAAATTATTCAAATGATACTTTGCTAAAGGCTACTCAGAAAGTGTTCCAAGATATGATATCTATAGTTTCTTTTGTTATTACTTTTTCTGGAATTCAGCAACACATCTTTCTAGTTTACAAATTGAAGATGAAGTGTTGGTATAGACTTTCAAAATTCGTTCATAACTTTAGTTTAAAAATGAATTGTTAAGAATGAATAAAGCAACTTTAATTGCTTTTTCCATTCGATTGTGCACAATAACTGTGGCACGATGTCAAGTAATGGACAGATTGAACTGAAATTGAAATTTCAATATGCAACATAACACACAAAAATGTGGGTAAGTACCAATGTCATCTCTGATCGAACAACAACACTTCCTGAACAACTTGGTACTTGATCGATATTCATGTTTTTGCCCCAAATGGTATTGATCCTTCTGATATTTTTGTAATTGCAGCAGAACAACAAAAGCAAAACAAAATTACGCAAAGCGTATATGCAAATTTCTAATAATTTGAACGCACAAATTGTAAGCAAATATCTAGCGATACGTAAATTCGACTACAAACCGCTTAAGTTATAAGCAATTACGCTTGCAACAACAAAGCCGCAAAAGTACACCTCGTGTTGGCAGTGCCAGCGAAGAAAAACCATGGCACTTGCTGCTGTGAAGATTTTTATACAAATTTTAGCTTAACGTTTTTGCTTTGATAAGCAGCTTTGTCTGCAAAAAAAAGAAACTTAAATAAGAGACATCAAAAACTTTGTGAAAGCTTTTGCATAAATCTAAGTTGCAACTTGAGTGGCTGCTGTAATGCGCAGTCTACTTTGAAAGTCAATGTAATGGTAGATTTAACTGTCTTGGAATTTGTATCAGTCGATTATAAATACATAGAAAATTGACAAATTGAAATTTTTCGAATTTTTAGAGTTTATGAAATAGTAGAAGCAACGCAGAAAACACAAAAATCTTCTTCAGCATTCCATATTTTGCTAGCAACATTAGAATTCTATTCTTTTCTCATTTTGTGAACTGAAAAGAATTATAAAATGGGGAACCCAAACAACTTACAAAAATTGCAAATAAGCTTAGCATTGGAAACATGCTGCTTCGAAATTGCTAAAAAAAAAATAAATAATCTGAATAAAATCTGATTAACAACAATACCCTATTCTTTAGCCTCATAGGTGTAGTGGAAGTAGATAGAATTTCACCCAATCATGCCCATATTTTAAGAGACGTATTAATAAATTAATATTTATTTCAACGTATTAAGTATCTTTCTTTGCCCGCTTAAGCACGTGTAGTCCGTGATGCCTGTGTCGAAGCCAACTGAATACTGCGTGAATGTTCACTCTTGCACACGATAACTCTTGATCGTGAGGTCAGCAAATTTTCTTATTTTGTTTTGCTTCTTGAAATGCTTTAGTATTGACTGAATCTCGATAAGGTAAGGATGTTTCGCTCGCATTGCTAAAACTTGGCTTTTTCGTACAAAAATGAAGCAACACCCGCAAAAGATCACTTTTGTCAAATAACAATTTTTAGTATGCAATGTATGCCACTTCATTCGCAATACAGAAAATTTATTTGTAGGCTGTATTTCTTATGTATTTAAATTCATTTCAAACTAAATTAATTTTTAAAATATATTAAAATAGCTTGTTTCTTAATACAAAATTTTAATTTAATAATTTGGGAAAATATCAGTTGAATAAAAACTAAGGATTGACAAAATTAAGCATTAAATTCAACCCTCATAAATGCATGATATTAACATGTCCGATTCGAAAACAAATGTTTTAGTTGCTGATGGCACTTATAACTGTCCAAACAGCCGCGAAGAAGCAAGATTTTCACAAAAAGTAAAAAAAATCAGAAGCAAAACAGAAGTGCAAGCACAAAACCCGTTTTAGAAGCAGTGTCAAGCATAGGAGTCTGTATCTGCATGCATTCCGCAAAATTTACGCAAAAGCACAACAAAATCATCGCTAATAATCATGGAGAAGCAACATTGAAGTAAGTTGGTTGATTTAGGCAATATTGCTTTATATCCAATTTTTAGTTCTCAAATGTCTACTGGACGACCTTCTCATTGCCTTCTCATTTTAAGTTGTCAACTTGATCTTTTTTATTTAATTTTTTTAATAAAAATTCATTGAACATTAATCAAGCTGACTCAAAATCGTGTATTCGGACCACATAAGTGTACAGAAAATAAATTTACTTTCCATTCAATTATTGCAAGCCTATCATACCCAAAGTAATTACGAAATTTTATTGAAAAAAATCAAATTTTGAAGCTGTAACAGGGTTAAGGCAAAATTATGTATAGGATGCATTGAATGGTCCCAAAGTGTTGCTCGAATCTTCTCGCAATTCAAACTTCTATTTCATGTAACAAATTTTTTTAAACCGTTATTTGTAATTTTTGGTTGTGCAGAGAGAGCCGGAGGGACGGATATGGCTTGTTGAATTTTTGCTTTTAATTGCGATTAGTCTGTGTCCAAGCATGATCGAAAAAATAAATATACACTTTTACTTCTGCATCGACGTCGTGCCCATAAAGCATAAAAAAGTTTTAGTATCTCACGGTGCTTCGTACAACTGGGCGTATGATTTACAATTCACGTTGTTTCTAAACTCCTTGAAAATATGCTAAGGAGTCAGCTACGAATTTCAAAAAGAAATAAATTTTAGTATAACTGGCATAAATTAATGAACTTTCATATCAACCATTCCATAAAGTACAAAAAAATTGTAAAATACATTATTTTAAATTCAACTGGCGAGTGAAATTATTTACACGAAAATTCTGTACAGCTTTAGAATAATTAAATCATGATCTGCTGCTATTGAGAATTTGCCTGATGAACTTTTTTATACTTTTAATGACTTTCTATAGCTAATTCATTACAAAGGAATTGCAACGGCACATTTCAAAAAAATTTTTTTTTCAGAACCATGTACTGCGCGTGTACACACGACTGTGGCGTTAGTAGAGCAACATTTTTGCTCAACGACTGTGGCGTTAATAGTGCGAAATTCTTCCTAGAGTTCTTCAGCAGATATACGACAAATTTAAGCCTGAATAAAATAAGAAATAAAATATTTTATTACGCGTGTACGATCGGGATTGGTCCCTTTTCGTGAATACTGCAACTCCAATTTTGAAATGTGGCATATGTACACCGCCACCTTGCTCTTGAGATGACGCTTTATGAGTATAGCATAGCCTCGATGGGTCTATTCTATTAAAAAAATATTGCTGGTTTCTCAGCACAAAACTAATTATTACAAAATATTCAAATAAGCCCAAAATAATATTTAAACAAACAAATATTCAAAATTAGGCCTAAAACATTGAATTGCAGACATTTTGTTATATTGCAGAGATTTGTTTTGCTCAACCGATCATGAAACAGAAAATTTTAAATTTCAATCGGAATCCTTTGAAAACAAAACATTATCATTTCAGAATTTTAAACTGATTGACTAGTTTTTGTTATAGCTTACAGTTGGGCTGTAAAGTTCATAGAATAAGAAAAAAAATTTTTTGATAAACCTCTATTTAATTATTAAATATGTTTGCATTCTAGGCTTATACAACAATTGTGGTGGTCAGGCAATTTTCGATGCCACTTTGAAGTGAAATGTATGTTAAGCTTTAAAACGCAACTCAGTTTTGACGATTATCTCTTCACCGGTACTGAATTTCGTTCTAGCCAGGCAATTTTTCTGCGGACGTTCGAAAATACGGTAGATCTCAAAGTAAGCCGAAGCCTTATACATACAATTTTAGCATAATTTGCATTTGTAAATCGACGCATTATTCTCATGCAGAGAACTTTCCATTTTCTCAAATGGAACAGACTGATACACTATTCAGAATCATCTTTTTAGTTTTTTTTTTGTCTTGATTTTCACCAATATTCAAAATTCTTGCACGATATAGCCAGCATCTTTGTTTGATATATTCACAGCCTCAGCTGTCTCCGGCAACTGCACTTTGCTATTATCAAAGATTATTTTATGGTTTTTTTTATATTTTTGTCGGTAAATAGGGAAACAAACATTGTGCCTAGTTTAACCTGGCAAGCTAGTACTCAATGGTTTAGTTCTCATGTGCAAGGTCCCAATAACGTTTATCAATGAAAGCTTTGGGTTCATCATATTTTTTTGTTGTTTTTTTTTGTTTTTTTGCTAAAAAGTAATGCTTTACTAGGACCCGAACTTATTCTTATATATTTTCTAAAAACATACAAAATATGTTTTAAACTCCAAACTTCAATTTGACATCTGTCAAATTTATAAATGTATCCCTTGCAGATACGGTTTACAAAAAATCTTATAGATTTAATAGCAGTAGCGCCATCTGCGTGTAAGCCTTAGAGCTTTTCAGTCCCACTTTCTGCTTAAAATGACTGTGAAATACACTCCATTATTGATCGCAATTTAAATCAGCTGAAATGGTAACCGAAATTGTATAAGTTCATAAAATTTTCTTTTGATAGTAGCCGCAGTTACATTCGAGCTGCTATTATATCTTTCATCATTTCTGTTGTTTTTAGTGTTCGATGTTAAAGACATATGAACAAAATAGAATTAATGTCATTTCTATTGGTGCTGAGTACGAAAATTATCACAATTAAAGCCGTTTGCATCTGACCTTTGTTATCATGTAGGCTTTAAAAGAAGAGCATGTAACAAACGAACATATGCACGCAACCATTGCTGATGTAATATAACCACAAATTTGCTTTTACCACATTTTTTTTTTTTGACTCATTTATTATTTTACAATTCAAAAATATGTAACTTTACCAAAGGCGCATTAAAACAACATAATTAAGGCATGCAAATTTAATATGCCATGTCAGCAATTCAAAAATGAACTTTTTTAAAATGATGTTTGTTTCTTAGTAAAAGTTAGTTGAAAGCCGTCAGTAATTTCTTTGGAAATACTCACTCTGCCCTTACTACTTTTTACTGCTTGTTGTTGACAGCTTAAAGCTAAAACTCCTGCGCGCAGCTTTTAAAAGTGTTGCCCATTTTTTTTAAATACTTACCAGCTTATGCCATTTAAATATTCATTAAATCATTTCAAATAATTATTTCAAATATGATTACATTAAAATTTAAAAAAATCCTTCTTGCGCCTAATTAAGCTTATGCTGGCACATTTGCTTTATAATTCCTAAAGAAAAATAACATTTTTTTTTTTTTTAAATGCTTATGCAGGCAACACAGCTTCGTAATTGCATACGTTTTCTTGGTTTTGACATTTTTGGTGGTTGCTTGGTATTTTAACGCGCTGTGATGCCAATAAAGTGGCATAATAATTGCGCGCAACAACAATTAATACAAATATGCCGCTTTCATAATTTGCATAAACGCTTTCAAGCAGATAATTATCAGCTCTTAAAACGAAAGTAAACCCGCGTGTACGCAGTAATAATACGCAGAAGTGAAATGCCAACAATATGCCGGCGCAATATTACGTCTTTGATTTAGTGCATTTTCAATTTACACGCTGTACTACAGCCGTAATTCGCGTAGGTGGCTATTAGGCACATTGCTGTGCTTTTCCAGTGCTGCTTCGTTGTTACCACCATTGATAAATTTTTAAAATATCTACTTAGCATTGTAAGTAGCACTTTATTGTAAAAACATACAAAAGGCATTGTTAACTTTTTTGATTACGTTCGCACGCAATGTGTTTACAACTGTTTCGCTTTATTCGCGTGCACTTTTATTAGCATTATGAGCGCGATTATTATTATTGCCATTCTTGTCTAAGCTTGTCTTTGCTGCTTTGCTAATAAAATACAAACTCATAATCATTTACGTTAGCAGTTGTCAAAAACATAATAGCAAAGCAGCATGAAATCGTGAAATCGTTTGCGTGGCCATTTTTAATGTAGATGTTACTCCGCACACAATGATGCATCTGCGATTTAATGAATTAAAATAGAGCACTTTTTAAATTCGACAGATTATATGCTAACGTACATTTGAATATTTGACTGCAGCCAAACTTCAATTGAAACAAGTAAAATTGTTACAGTCATAGACAGACGTTATAATAAACGTCGCTTAATTATTAAATAATAACCAGAGAAGTGCAGTACCTAAAATTACTCTGGATTAATTTCATTAATTATACCAAATTTTTTGTACGCCCTTATGGTGGATCACATAAGAATCTGAATTCAATGAACCCATAGTATCTAAATTAATTATATTAGTTCACTTAATACTGAAAATTAATAAAATTTGAATGTAAACTTTGCATGATAAAGCAGTCCAGCCTCTAATAAGACCACATAGGTGAACTAGAGAACCCTCTTATTTTCATGCAATCATGCCCAAATCTGGTACACATATTTGTTATACTCATATTCACTCAGTACTGAAATTTCGTTGAACTGAAAAGATAAATGTGCATAATTCAGCATAAAGCCGCTACTGAGACCACATAGGTGTACTGGAGGTACCTATGATTTTCATGCAATCACGCCAAAAATTTGGTGTACCTATTTTTTATACAGTGAACTCTCGATAATGTGAACTAATTAATGTCGGGGTAGTTCATATTTTCGAATTTGTTCACATTTTCGATTGTGATTTTTTTTATATATATTACTAAGTTATTCTTTCTAAAAATCATTTCTGTAAGGAATGAAAATGCAAAGATTACTAAAAAAAACTTTTTTTCAATTTTTTTGGATCATAAAAAGTTTTTGAAAATCCATTTTATAAAGAGTACATACGTAG
>JXPQ01013043.1:3949-14019 GCA_001014675.1 Ephydra gracilis
GGTTTAAAAACACACTACTAACGAAAAAAGTGAACACAGCGTTATACTGCTCACTTTTACGATTAGCATAATGCTCAAGTTTCATTGCTCTGCAATCGATATCCACATACGAAATATACAAATAATATCAGCGCCATAATTTTTGGATAACATGGCCATTCGGGCTTTTAGGGCAGACACCCCTCCAGTATAATACTCGCGAACCGAATTTTTATTTTACGTTAAACAAATTAAGAACATTTTCAGGGATATTTTATGAACAAAAAATTTAAAGTGAAGTATCTAATGACCATTGAATAGTTATTTTACATTGAATAAATATTTAAAAACTCACAAAATCATTTTTTATGGCTCTATAGTATTACATGCATGTATGCATGTATACATGTATAAATTGAATACACTTGTAACTAGTCAACACATAAATAATTTTACACAGAAACATAAATGCCAACCGCCGTTTGTCCTGCAATGCGTCTGTCAGCAGATGGCCAGTGATTCGCTGGCATGCACTGAATCCCAAATCGTCTTATACAATGCGCAACATGAATGTTTTTTAGATTTGCATTTCCCATGACAAAATGTGCGCAACGGTCTTCTGTCGATTCTTGTCTTCACTGCTTTGATTGCTTTCAGATTCGTCACAGTGTGCGGACGACCAGCTATATGGCAGTCTTGTACTCAATCGGCATCCTCAAACAACGTCATAGTACGATTACGAGTGATTCCAACTCGTTGCAATACCCAAAAGACATCGCATTTTTCCAAATTACATTTAGTGGGCTACCTACAACAATCGGATTTTCGATGTAGCCCCTTTCCATGAATGTAAAGAATTGGTGTCAAGAGCGTTTTGTATTACAATGCAATATAAATGTCAATTGTCAATAGGTATAGACATTAATTAAATAATAATAGCTAATTTTAAAATTATTTTATTTTTTTTCATCAATTACATATATCACAGGTTACCGAAATATTAGTTATATGAGAATGAAATTCAAACTACGATATATATATAGGTTCACATAAGTTAATCGAGCTCAACGCAAGTTTTAAACATAAGTCGATTTCGAAACTAATCTTGATAATGAAAGTGGAAAGTTTCATAGACTTCCGTTGGCTATTTCTGAAAACCAACGTATGATCCTAAATATTATACTGTGATTAGTTATTGAAAGAATTACATTAAAATTAAATATCCTTCATTGTATTTTGTCGTAGTAATAAAAATGCCGACTTCCAATTATATGAAAATTTAAATTTCTACAGGTTTTGTATAAATGGACATAAGAATTTCGAAACTTACTTAATGCATAGTCTTCAGGTGGTATGTCGAATTGACTAGGAGAGCCAGGTGAGTCAATTGCATGTTTTCCTTCCTCTTGAATTTTTTGAACTAAAAAAAAATAATATTAAATTTTAATATTGTTTTCAGAGAAGAAATTATTGTACTATTTAACTTGTCAATAAAATTTAAAGCGTATTCAAAAATTTTAATTGAAGTCGTTACTAACGAAGCTTAGCTCAAAAGCAGTTATGAGTATATCCTAGATTCTGTTATGTTTTATAGATTTTATTCACACTTGGAATAAAAGGCTGGAAAGTACAACACACGGAAAATGCATTAATTCACATTTAGCACAAAAGTAAACAGGTAAACATATTTCAAAGGTAGAAACAAGAATGTTATTAGTAATTGTAACAATAACACTGCAACATGTTTTTTTTGCTTTATAGTATATTTGCCTAAAAAAACTAAAAATAAAAATGAATTTGATTAATAAATATCAACAAATTTCAAAGAACCCTTCTATTTGGCTAGTAAAACTAGGGAAAGCAATTCCATTCAATATATTGCTGCCAAAACACCAATTAAGCGTTTGATTTTTTTGATACACTTTTTGTACTTTTCTTGAGACGAGTTAATATGTAAATATATTATTAATAATAGCATTGAATCATACAACGAAAATAAGTATACAATCAAACCAAATTAATAAAAACATAAAAAAAAACAAGTCAAATTGCAGTTGACAACCGCGGGCAGTATAATACACGTGGCTTGAGGATGAAAAAAAAACAAGTTGTTTAAATTACTCTGAATTCATTTCGTAAATTATGGAAAATTTTTTAACTCGCTTTTTGTGGTATGTCGTACTTGATTTCAATGAAATAATGGTACGCACATGAATTATGAACTTACTGGAATTTTGTAAAATTTAAATGTAAGCTATATAAGGCACATAGGTGTACTGGAGGTACCTACAATGTTCAACCAATCAATCCCATGTTTGATACACACATTGATTATATTCATTTTTAATTATAATACTCACACTCATTTACTGATATTTCGAAGAATTCAAATGATAACCGTGCATAATTCAACATTAGGCATTATTGAGACCTCGTAGGTGAACACAGGGTAGCCCAGATTTTCATACAATCAAGTCTATTTTTGGTACACACATCGATTATATTTATTTTCAATGTTCAATCAAATCTCGTTTAATTTTAATAACTATGTGTAATTCAGCATTAGACCTTCCGTTGGAACCACATAGGTGTACTGGAGTTACCCCTGACTGTCATCCAATCAGGTTCATTTTGGCTACATTAATTATATTTATGTGTACTGAAATTTCGTTAAATTGAAATGGTAACTGCGGAAATTTCTGCATTAAGCCTCTTTTGGGACTATAGGTATACTGCGGGTACCTCTGATTTTTATTTAATCATGTCAATATTTAAAACACGATGACATGTCTGGTTTTCCCACGTAATTAATCTTAAATCTTTAATATCATTGATAAATATCAAATCTATCAACTGCAATAGGATTATTCCCGTAATTTTGAATAAAACGATGTATTAGAAGCACCCGAAATATTGGTCGGATATTTCTCAAATTCAAAAGACGCTCTAAACTTTTGCGTAGAATATGTGTACAAAACTTCGTTGATCTAGCTCAAGCCATTCTTTTTACTTTTTGGATACGGACGGACAGATAGCGTGTCAAGTATCGCTCCGCCCTTATCGATTACGTGAGGCACCTTCATGCATGGGGAAATTATCCAATGAATAAGTAAAGTAGTGTCAAGTAGAGCATGACCTGGACTCTAAAACGGACCGAAAGTTGTAATCTAACAGGCTAAGATCTGGACTACTACCTGGCTAATTATATAGTGCCATGAAGTTCAGAACGTTGTTTTTGAGCCACAGCTCTGTGGTTTTAGCGTAGTCAGTTGGAGCTGGAAAGTCCACGGATTGGGGAATATTGAGAGGCTGCACAATGAGTTTGAAAATAGTTGATTGTCATATTTTGAACGATGTTTTCAAGATCTTCTCGGCAAAATTGAGTTTGCTAATGCCAACATTCTGCTTATCAAATGACTCTTCTACAGAGCAGCTTTTCTCGTCGGTACACAAATTTTTCTTCTCCTCGACTACCAGCTGCCTAGAACCTTAGATTTTCGCTTGCGCTTTTCTTCAATGCGGTATAAGGTGTCCAGTGTGCCACTTGTACGCATTGCGTTCCAATCAAGATCAACTATCACGGAATACATTTATCATATTATGATTGATGGATGATATGCGTCAAGCATTCTGGATGTCCGAACGCTATGAGGTGCCAACATCGACTCTGACCATAACCTTGTCGGGCCAACAAAACAATGCGATCCGAGCCTCGTATCTCATGAGCCTGCAGCAGCTTTCTTCCACCGATGATGTCGACGAGAAGTGGCGGACACATTGCTTCAAGTCTCCGAACTGCTGAGGCGAATGAGATTGGGTTTCATAGACCGAAAAAACTGTGTATTACGAAGACTGCCGGCAAGCAACAATTAAAAAGAACACCGAATACCAGGCCACGTCGATGTCCACCGCGAGAAAAGGAGAGAAGAGAAACGACTCTTCAAACGCAAAAAACATGAGTTCATAAAAGCGCGCTTTGAAGAAATCGAGATGCATGGAAGCAGAAAATAGGATCGAAAATTAATTTGAGAAGATGAAGCCTATGACTGAAGGTTTCAATACCGGAGTTTCTTTCTGCAAAGACCGAGATACTAATGTGGTAACTGATAAATAAGAAATAAATACCCTAAGTAGTTTAAGCTAACATGAAATGCTTAACATGAGTAGCATATTTATGAGATTTAATAATAAAAATGCATGATTACGAGCATCAATTTTTAATTGGTCCCTTCACTAAGTTGCTTTAAACAAAATTTGGAATTAAATGATCAAAGTGATAATCAAATAAAATAAGAAAAATGCTCAACAATCAAATGCTAGTGCTGTCATCCTGTATATGATTATCGACATATTGAAGTCGATCTAGACCCACAAGCTGTTTAACTTATATCATTTCTGAACAAGCAACCGTAGGTTGCATATTTTATATATTACTCGTACTTAATATGTATTATTGACCCCTTACATAGCGAAAATTTTGTGATAGCAAAAGGAAATAAAATCAAATTCAAACCTGCTTTCAATATATCTATTTTTATTATTTTTTCAGTAAGGTGGAGTTCAACCTTTTAATTCAAATACTTAATGCAAAAGCGGTTTTTGAAAATTTAAAAGCTGAAGATGATACGTTGTTTTGTCGTCAGCTTTATTACATAAATAAATCGATCGACACAAGGTTTCTAAAAACAAAAAATCGTCGGGCATACACAATATTTTTTGCTTCGTTCATGATAGCAATATAGAAATAAATTATATTATTATTGAAATAATTAGCAGAAGGCCTAATAATTTTTAGAGTTCAAAAACTTCTATTACTAAATTTGTCATGATTTGAACAGTTTAAACACTAATTTCAACTATGAATAAAATAATTTAAAGTTGTTTCTAACTTAAACAAGCGTGTTAAATAAAGCGAACTAATTGCGAGTAATTATTGGCGTTGTCCGCCGCATTATTAAAAATAATTTAAATTTCTTATTATTGAAATAGTTACCAGAAGGCCTAATAATTTTTAAAGTTCAAAAACTTCTATTACTAAATTATTTAGGTGTCATGATTTGAACAGATTAAACACTAATTTCAACTATGAATAAAATAATTTAAAGTTGTTTCTAACTTAAACAAGCGTGTTAAATAAAGCGAACTAATTGCGAGTAATTATTGGCGTTGTCCGCCGCATTATTAAAAATAATTTAAATTTCTTATTATTGAAATAGTTACCAGAAGGCCTAATAATTTTTAAAGTTCAAAAACTTCTATTACTAAATTATTTAGGTGTCATGATTTGAACAGATTAAACACTAATTTCAACTATGAATAAAATAATTTAAAGTTGTTTCTAACTTAAACAAGCGTGTTAAATAAAGCGAACTAATTGCGAGTAATTATTGGCGTTGTCCGCCGCATTATTAAAAATAATTTAAATTTCTTATTATTGAAATAGTTACCAGAAGGCCTAATAATTTTTAAAGTTCAAAAACTTCTATTACTAAATTATTTAGGTGTCATGATTTGAACAGATTAAACACTAATTTCAACTATGAATAAAATAATTTAAAGTTGTTTCTAACTTAAACAAGCGTGTTAAATAAAGCGAACTAATTGCGAGTAATTATTGGCGTTGTCCGCCGCATTATTAAAAATAATTTAAATTTCTTATTATTGAAATAGTTACCAGAAGGCCTAATAATTTTTAAAGTTCAAAAACTTCTATTACTAAATTATTTAGGTGTCATGATTTGAACAGATTAAACACTAATTTCAACTATGAATAAAATAATTTAAAGTTGTTTCTAACTTAAACAAGCGTGTTAAATAAAGCGAACTAATTGCGAGTAATTATTGGCGTTGTCCTCAGCATTATTGAAAATAATTTCAATTTCATGGTTTACGGTATGAGGTTTTTGATTGGTTTGGTATGATTTTTACACATATCGCCAACGTAATTACCAAAATGTATATTAGTTTAAATTGTACATTTTTAACCCCCTGCACCAATCTCCAGAGACGTATTGAAATATATACGAATATGATCAGCATCACCAAACGAGTTGATTTAGCCATGTATATTCGTTCATCCGTATCCAAAAGTTAAAAAGGTCAGATCAACGAAATTTGGTACGTTTTATTCAAAATCACGAGCGTAAGCTTACTGAAAGCGTTGGAATTGATATTTATCAATGAAATTAAAGATTAAACAGGGAATTCATACATGTAATCGTGTTTCAAATATGGATATGACTAAATCAGAAGTAACTCCATTACACCTATAATGTCCCAAAAGAGGCTTTATGCAACATTCATTTGAGTNTTTATGCAACATTCATTTGAGTTCATGTGTACTGCAAAATGAATGGATAAAAACTAAGGGTACATCCAGTGCACCATGTGTTTCCAACGGAGTAATACTGAATTACTCATACTTATCATTTAAATTTAACGAAATTTCATTATACACTGAACATAAACATGATCAATATGTGTCCCAAAAATAGAGATTTAAATTGCTTTCTTGTTTTTTAATTTGTAATTAAACGATGTGTATTACACTGCCGCCCCCCGCCAACTGTAATTTAACCCTTTTTTTGTTTACATTCTGATGGACCATAAATTTTCGCTAATATATTTACTGGTATTCCAGTTTGGCACTTTAATTTCTTCTATTTTTGGAATATTCAAAACTTAATGAATAGCATCGTTTGCCATATATCGCGAAATACATGTAATTCCTCGCAATCTGTTGTATTTCCTTCTTGTGAGTTTTTCAATGCTGCAATGCAATGACGTCCATGTTGGTTTCATTCTGCAGCATTCAGCGCTTATTCAGTACCTAATTAAAGTGTATCCAGTTCATGATCCTATTTTAGTTTGCAAGAAATTGTTTTTGCCACATTTGTTTATGATCTACTTGTGAATCAAGGCGCCCTCAATCACCTCATTAGTTTTCTTTTTTTGATACCACATCTATAGATGTATATCTATAACATTTTCAGCTTGATACCTTTCCTTTGTAAGGCTGACGGCGCATTTAGTACATATACGATTGTGCGTGTTTTCGATTTTGAACAATTTTAAAAATGGAATTCAATTTGCAACGATATTGTTATAAATTTTGTTGCGCCGACATTGTATTTATTAGAACAGTGCTTCTTAACATTGAAGAAAAAAGTTATTTCTTAGTGACACGCACATTTCAGAAGCGTCAGTACGTGAACGACGACGAACGTTGTGCAAGACATCGACATAGAAAACAGACGAAAACATCAACAAAATCAAAGAATGGATGACAGTTGAACGCAAAATTACCATTAGATGGATACAACAGGAGGTAGACATTAGATGTGTTCAAAACTTTTTGGTTCATGATTTGGGCCTCAGACCTGTCGCTGCTTAGCTGGTACCGAAATATCTGAACTTTATGACAAAAAAGGACCTCGCTGAAGTTGAAGGAGATATGATTTCCATATTCCAATCCAACCCTACATTCATCAAACGGATCATTACTGGAGGCCAGACGTGGACCTATGCGTATAACGTACACTGAATGAGCTGCGATCGAAAAACGAAATCGCTTTCAGAGGGAAAAAAAGGGGATGCTAACGGGTTGCATGAATAACAACGGTGTTGTGTATCGTCAATTCCTTCTTATGTAGACCGTTCTTTCATTTGGTTTTGTTGAGCAAATCGAAAGAAACTACCGCATTTGTGGACAGGAAACTGGTTGATCATGCAGCACATATCGTTGCGCTATCCTAAGTACAGTGCAGTTAATAGGGAGTATTTGAAGGGGACAATAACATTATTGATATTTACTTTTTAATTTCCTGAATAAATTCTGGGAAATTTTTTATCAAGGTAGTTATTGTTGAATTAAATTACATTCTTTCGTTAGTTCGAATGCAAGCTATGTTATCAGAGAGCTAAGCATTTTTGAAACAATTTTGAAATTAAATTAATGGAAAGTAACAGGTTTGTCAGATTAATTTTTACCAAGTTTTCACCGCTTCGATAATACTGATTAATCCCAATTCTAAGAATTCAATTTCAAATAAGCAACAACTGTTAGATTTGTATTCCTGTAAATTTCTGTGTATTAGTCAAAGCCTGTTTTTTATTTGTTTATTTTCAAAATAGCGCTATAAAATTTTTTGTTTGAATTTCCAATATTTCATTCAAATTTTTTAAAAGTTAAGAATACTAAAATATAATTAATATGTATTCGAAATTAATATAAATGCATAATAAATAAATTCTATGAACCACCCCTTCTCAACAGCATACATTGCACACTAAAAATTGACAAAAATGATCTTTTGCGTGTATTGCTTCATTGCTTCAATAAATACTAAATTACCACCACAAGAAGCAATAGAAAATATACAAATTATGTGTTATCACGATCCAGTATCACCATGGGAAAGAGTGATCACTCACTGAGCAGTCAGTTTGCTTCCAAACAGGTATCACTGACTAAGCGTGTGAAAGCGGGCCTATCCATTCTTCATGTGATATCGATAGGTGATTGACCAATTCTGTTGCCTTTTCACAAAAAATTTTAAGAGACATTAACTGCGATGACCAGATAAAATTTGAATTTATTATTCAATGTAGTTGCCCTCGAGGGCGATATTACGATTATAGGGGTCAGGCAAATTTGCGGTAACATTTTTACAGAACGAATTATGTTTAGCCTCAAAATAGACAATAGCAACCGCTTGACGTCTGAAAGTAGGAAATTTATTTAGTTTTTCAAACGTTTCAATGATGCTGCCATTGTCCTTATAAATGGCCTTTCCATTTTTAAGATAATCGATGAATATAAAATCAGTTGCATCCCAAAATACTGATGCTACGACCTTGCCAGCCGACTATTGTGTCTTTGCGTGTTTTTGAATTTGTTCACCAAGTGCGGTCTGCTTAAATGATGATTTTGATTCTGGTTAGAAATGATGGATCCATGTTTCATCCAGCGCTACATATCGAGGTAAAAATTAGAGTTTGTTGTGGTTCAACAGCTTAAGATACTACTCATAATCATCAATTCGTTGCTGTTTGTGGTTGATTTTGAGTTTGCGCGGCACCCACTGTGAACAGACTTTCGCATACTCAAGTATTCATGCACGTTATGTTCAACACGTTTCTTTCATATCTTTATAACCTCAGATATCCCGATTAACATCACTTGGCTTGATATGAGATTTTTTCAATAAGATGCCCTATTGCTATATGGTTCCGGTGTCTGGTGAATCCACAAAAATTGACACACTATGTTTGTATATGGTGAGAATTTATGCTTTACATTTCCTATAACGTACTTTGTAACTAAGTTTGCTAGAATCCTCTCCTGGGTACGATACAATTGATGGAACTTTGCCAAAAAAGGAATTGCATTTGTTACACTTACTTTCAATTCAACACTGCGTACGGAAGTAATCGTCTTTATTCAATAAGTCGTTGTCGATATCGCCGTCGATATTTTTCGCTTTCTCACGGACACCGTTGTTGTCCATTTGATAAAAAATCCATAGTATGTAAGTGTGAAGTGACAACTAGTTTATTGATTAATTTTTATTCAACCGAAAGTTAAAGGCTACTCGGTTTGTTAAATTTTGTACGGTCTTAGTGATTCACAATACCTAAATGGAAATTAAGAAAAAGAATGAAACTGCGGCAATCATCATTTATTTTCTATTTTCCAATTATACGTATCTTGTTAGCATTTATTTAAAATTGCAATAATTATACCCGACTTTTTTTAGAATTGAGAATATTTAAATGAACTTCTCCTTAAAAATGGCATTCCAAAACATTGAAAATATTTTTCAAATAAAGGGTTCTCTTCTATTAAGTCCACTAAATATTGGAACTATTCTTTCGTTGCATTTTTCAATTCATTTTGTTTTTTTTTTTTTTGTTTCTTGTTTAATTTCAAATATATATATATATTTGAAATGAATCCGTAATACGGAAGTATAACAAAGCCAACCCGAACAAAATTACCTACAGAGGAGCTTGCTCACGTTTTCTTTCTTTTCTTTTCGCCAAATCAGATAAAACATCAATAGAAAATTAGTCATATTTATTAAAATTTT
>JXPQ01013069.1:4393-16532 GCA_001014675.1 Ephydra gracilis
TGCTCGTGGGACTTAAGCACTTGTCAAGTACAAATTTATTTAGCGGAAAGTTAAATATTTCTATGAAAGATTGCTATAATTAATGTAGCGCACTTGGCTACAACATAAGCTTGTGTAGGGTACTGACATAAAGCTTGAGCTAAAAATTATTGCATGTCAAGCCATATTTTATTGGTATTGATTATTAATTTGACACACGTCCGAAAGTCATTTATTATTGACGTAAAAAATAATAGGCATGCCACGTGCCAATTAAAGCCTTATTTGAGTTATTACTTATAATTTACAATAAACTTAATTACAAAGACCGAATGCTTTAACTACATTCTTTGAATAATTTGGATTAGAAAGTACAAAAGTTGTGCACAAAGTTTAAACAAATGCTTCACTTATCACCTGTGCCACTACCGCAACAGCGCCAGAAGTCTTTCGGCTCGGAAGTAGTTGTGAATTGTGTGCACTCAAATATTTGGTTAATTTTTTTTATTGAATCAGCTGCTAATAATAATTTTTTATATTTCAATGCCCCGAACTAAACTGTTATTCACACTCATGTCTTTCATTTATTCTCTCCCCAAATGCCTGCACAACTTTTTTGTCAAACTTCTACTATTTTATGTAACCCTAAAAATCTGCAACAATTTTTTTACATACTTTCTCTACCAACTTCTTTACACCCTACAAATCTGCAGTGTCTTTCTTGCACATTTTAAGTTCTAACTCTTCGTGCGGTATTGCTGCACTGCTTTTTTTTCGAATGTAAATTATCGAATATATCTTTAGGTCTGGTCGATTACTGTAACAGACAGTCATCATTTATCTAATGTGAATTATTTGTAAAAGATAAAAAAATAAAAAAAAATAAAAATTACATACCTTTAGGTACAGGGATTGACGGGCATCCCGTTTGGATAGGCCATAGTGAAGCCATAAACTTCAGCAACTGTCGTCACTCTATGCTTTAAATGATTTTGCCGATACCATTGCGGTATGAATTTCGTGCTATTAATATCCTTGGAGTAGCTCTCAATTTAGCGCATATCTATTTCTGCCAATGCTACAAAGATCCCCCACAGAAACTTGCCCATGTAGAGCAGTTTGTAGTGTGCTAAATAAAACTTGATGTGTCGTGATAAAATTTTCTTGCTCATTACCACATATTGGGCATAATACGTTTGAGGAAACTGTCAATGTGAGTACATCAACACATCTATCTTCCGTTATACGGTATTTGCAAAAATTCTCTGGTTGCGAACAGACGTGTAATAGCCTCGTTATAAAACAAAGTCACAACTAGTTTACTGCTATGAAATTTCTAGGGAAATCAGTATGGGCTAGTATGCGTCTGCGGGTTGGTTTTGAGATTCGAGAGTTATGGATATTTTGTAAATTTTATTTATTTCCTTTACGTGTTGCTTAACTGTTGACAAGCACAACAATAAATTTTTCATAAAATGCTGCTTTCAAAATTGCAGGTCAACTATAGATTTATTTGCAGCCGCGTTAGACTGGGACTGAAATAATCAGATATTCTGTGCGATAGCCGAGCATCAAATTCGAATTCCACCTTAGCTTTGGTTAATTTGTGTAGAAGTGTAAAGTCTTCACTCGCACAAGCTATTTAAATTTTCAATTTGTGTTGTCTGATATGAGGGACTTGAACCGAAAGTCGGCTGCCTGGTTGGTCACTGGATGGGAATTTTAGCAGTCATAAATTATTTTACCCAGAGTAGAGTCAGTCCCAGCCATATTATCTGCAAGGCACCATCAGCAGTTAGTATGGCTCGGTATCCATGTAACATCAGGAATAGTATTCGATCTTTTTAGCAGTTTCCTATCGAGCTCTCACTGTTTGAAGTCTGTTATCGAATAGCGGGCCTGCTCGAGAGCACTTCTGAATGGAAACCCTTGAAAAAATGTGATTCTGCCCAATTTCGGTTTTACATACGCCGAATCGCACGTTATCAGCAAACATAAAGACTTTAGTGCAGACTTTGAGAGACCACTTCTGCATTAAGTTCAGGTGTATATACGCCGAATCCCACGTTAACAGCAAGCTTTGATCCTTCAGTGCAGTCTTTGAATATTCGCAACCACTTCCAAATACAACATGTTGGCATAATTGAAATTCTGTGCAATAACTTCAAGTTCGATTATATATACGCCGAATCCCACGCTATCATCAAGTTTCGACCCACCATTGCAGACTTTGAGAGCATTCGGGACCAGTTCTGAACCGAACGTGGTCCGTTGCAATAATGTTGGATTGTCTGAAATAATATTAAGTACGGGTTTTTTTATAACGAATCCCCGTTAATGGTAAGCTTTGATCCATCAGTGCGGACTTTAAGAGCATTCCGGTCTACTTCTGACTGGAACGTGGTCCATGGGAATTGATTATTTCAATGCTTCGCTAAAAGGAATCAGAAAATTTTTCGTCGTTAAGTCGCAAGTACTGCTCTGTACACTAAAGCTGAGTTTGCGCAATTTGTCGCTTAGTTTGTATACAGCTCTCAATGTTCCTTAGTTCGTCTAAATGCAACAAATATCAAACATAGTTTTAACACAGTGAGTCGCATGCATCAAAAACGTTTGCGTATGTGTGGCATTATAAGGCTGTCTTACACTGTTGGAAGTATGGCTTCGCTCATGTGCGCCTCCAAATTCTACACGACTGAAGTTAATATGTAAAATGCCAAGAAAAAAGTGTCGAAAAATTCTCAGTTAAGCCTGATTGTGAAAGATCTTGGAATTTTTTACATTTGAAATAAGTTTTTCGCAAGAAACGCATCACCGCTTGTCTCATGGCTTATGAACGAATTTTGGCCAAAAAACTCAACAAATCCCATCCAACAATCATGTCTAGCGGCGTCAGGAAAACCTTTTATAACTGAAAAATTCGAGCGTTTTTTTTCACAAAAAAAAAGAAACAAAAAGAATTTGAAGCGTGAACTGTAGTCGACTTTACGCAAAATACTTAAAAATATTTAGGTGATGGGATTGGCATAACTGCTGCGTTTGGGAAGCAGACTACTGTGATGGCAGCACATTAAATTTTCATAAATAGCAAATATTAATTTCGTTGTTGAATAATTCCTATTAGTTCTTTGACATGATTTATTTGTTTAAGGACAGCTCTATTTATGTTGAGAGCAAGGCTGTATGGACTTGCTTGCATGGTTCTGTTGTTGGCATTGCAGTTCATAGCCGCGATAAAGTTTATTTAAAGCAATTATTTTGCTTAATTCATACTAAATTAAAAAAAAAAAAAAAAATTGACAAATTTGTATCTGCTATTTTGCCTTTTAATTATATTTTCAACTTGCTAATTAGTAGTCGATGCACGTCTGCATCAACGATGGCAACACATATTAGCCAACGTAGCGCTGATGAGCATGATCCCGCGGAATACCGTTGGCCTGAAACAACAACTGTTATAGAGAGAATTGCAAGCACTGGCCGGCGCAGCTTAATGGGGTGTGTGTTGTTGTTTTTTTGTTTAAATAGTCCATTTAAATGCTCGCCAGAAATTCATTTTATTTGAATTTTTCCTATGTGCGTTTCTTAGTTGTTTTTGTTGTTAGCAATTACATGTTGTGTCGGCAACAAGCACTTGGCACAAAGCACGCTTTTTAAGAACAGTCTGCGCAGAGATAAGGAAAAACACTCGAAGAACGAGAATTTAAGTGCTCACTCTTTGATAACCCTTAACATATAATGCAAATAATGGTCAATTAAAAAATCAAATATTGGTTTAATTTTATTATACACGTTGCCAGTTATCCAACACATTATTTTCAGTTTTCTGTGTAGTGAATATAACAATACTCGTAACACATTTATATTTATCACTTCCAAATGAGTTCAATTTATCTTTCAAATACTTTTTAATAGGCGTATCTTCTTCCTTTGTGTCGATATTTGTTTATTTTCATTTAATTGAATAAATTTTTGTATTAAATCAAATATGTTTAGTCATCACTATTTGGTGTTCTATAAGGTGATTGTCTCAGTTTACTGTTGAATATAAGCGTAACAGTTATTTGGATTTTTTTTTCTAACTGCTACAAATAAAATATATAATTTCAAGGAACTAGGTCTTGCTCTACATGGTCCAACGAAGTTTGCATGTTTGTCCAACCGTGCGTCGTCACAAACTGGAAAGTGGGATAAAAGCTAGATATACGAAATTTGCTTTGAATTGTCTCTGGAAAAACGTTAGTACGAAGTTTGAATTTGGTCAAGTTCTGACTAGTATTTCGGGTACGGTCGTAAGTTAGCTACAGCCGTAATAATTGATATCATTAAATAAACGTTCATAATTTGGTGGGTTATCAAAGCATTAAACCTTGTTTAAAAATGAATATGGCTAAATAAAAATCAGAGATACCTCCAGTGCAACTAAGTTGTCCTCACAGCGGCTTTAATGCAGAATTACCCACAATTATTTCAATTTTGCGGTATTTCAGTATAGAGTCAACATAAATCTAATCGATATATGCAATACAAGTGAGCGGCTTCATTCGATGAAAATCAGAGTTGCCTTTAGTACAACTATGTGGTCTCAATAGAGGCATGAATGAATCCAGTATTACCCACAATTATCATGTAATTATTAAAAAATTTCATTATTGAATGCACTCTAATATAATCAATATAGAGGCTTTGATGCAGAATTGTACGTGGTCATAATTTAAAATTTTACAAAAATTCAGAAATGAGTGAACATAAATACAATAAATGTGTGCACTGAAAATGGGCTTTGCGGCATGAACATTGAGAGTACCTCCAGTACACCTTTGTCGTCCCAACAAAGGCTCAAATGCAAAATTACATAGTCATCATTTAGATTTTGCGAAATTGCAGTATTGACTGAAAATTAATATTATAAGAATGTGTGCCAAAAATGGGCTTGATAGGGTGCAAGTTCGAAGTACCTCCAGTATATCTATGTGGTCTCAATACGCAATGTTATCGTGTACATTTCAAAAAATATTGTAGCAGCTTAATTGTACGAAATGAATACTGATTAATTGAAGCAGATACGTTGTTTGTGATATAATTATTAAGCGACATGTCGGCCAAAGTTGATGGTATCTTTTATTTTATTTTATTTTTTTTTACTAAATATTAATTAGGTGAACTTAAGCAATCAAATGCTATGACATTTGTTTGATTCATACAAACATGTTAAGTCTAAAAAAAAATAAATGAATATTTTTTTATAAAGCGTGTGAGGTAATAAGTTAATGCATTTTGATGATTCAACTTATTTTCGTGAAATGCTAAAATATATTAAAATTAAATATTGTAATTTGAAATTTATTCCAGCTGTGACAAGCTACCAACAATTTTTATTCTTTTTGTGCTTTAAATAAAATATTAGCAATGATATTTTGCATTTAAAGCCTTGTAGCTGAATTTCAACGATTTGCGAAATATAAAATAAGATCCTTTCTTCAATTCTTTATGCGAAAAAGGTTTGGAAAAATCATTAAAATTATTAAATTTAATAAAATTAAAAAAGGTATGAACAGCCAGGAATATATACCTAGTATTTTCTATGAACTAACTCACAATAAACTTAAAAATTGTATCGCAATTTATACTAATGGATTCAAATCACAAGATGTCGGTGCCGCATTTTGGATTAGAAAACAAGCATATTTCCAACTACATAAAGTATCATGCGTTTTCTCGGCTGAAGCTAAAGCTACACTAAAAGCTATAGTATTCATCAAATCCCTAACCGGTTCAAAATTTTTTAAAATCTCTGTTAGTAAATCTGTATTGGATGCTCTTCGGAATTACTGATTTTTAAAATCAAAAACCCCACATAATGACTCTTAAGCAAACAAAAGCTATTCGTTTCCTATGGCTACCTAGTCACATGGACATAAAAGCTAATGAAGAAGCTAAACGCATTGCTTCAGAGCATATCCCGGAAGTAGCAACAGAACCAGTGTTAGCTCCTACGGATTTAAACAGCACAGATAGCATGAGACTCCTAAACGAATGGCAAGACGAGTGGATTAACTCAAATGAAGGAATGATCTTCTAATAAAAAATTATCAAGAAAACAAATAACTTTAAATAGGCTATATTTAAACCTAGCACGCAAGCACATTTATTTAGAATTAACATCACAACATCCAATAGATGTGAATGTGGTGAAGAGGAAACTATAAATCACTTATTATTTTATTGCAGAAAAATACACCACGGGTCTAGAATATTGGCTTGTGATTAATGCACATAGAGTATCTTAAAGGAATTTATTGCCATTTGCAAATTTTCAGATCACAATAATATTATATTGTAATTAAAATGACTAAATTACTAAATGCCACTGGAATTTTTAAAACACGCTTTTGCTCATATCCAACCGTGCTCAATCCAAATTATTTATATTAATATCAAAAACATAAATTTATAATATAATTTAATACCAGTAATTTTTAGAATGTGCCTTATTTCGACCTGAACTAAACATTTAAGACCGTGCACCACAAAGCTGCAATATAGAGCAACTGTGTTTCATGCAGCATTTCCTTCATTGACGAACAAACCAAGCAAGTTGGTTTGGAGATATTTAATGAAATAAATATATTGCTTATATATATATATATTTTTTTTTTTGTAACAAACTCATGACAGCTCGTGACACAGTTCAGTGCTACGTTACCGTATAATAATTAAAAATTTTATAATTGCATTGATAAATAAATAAATTTTGTATAAAACAAAATCGCAATTTTATGATGTGCCTTTATAGTTCATAAAATTTCAATGCTAAAATGATTTATTTTGAAGCAGCAAATTGCATATAAATGGATTTAAATAAATCGCATAATTCATACAGTGCCTGGAGGAATTATCAAATATGAACTGTCTTTGCAAATTTGTATGCTTTTAAAATTCTATTACAAGATCAAACGTAATTTATGCTTGAATACATAATGTCTACAAGCAGGCCATGCGAAGCAAAACACCCGTAATAATAATTTCAGGAAATAACCGTAATTGGAAATATTCAGCGAACGGTACATATAAGCAGCACAGACACATGTACCTAGTAATTTCTATTGTGATTATGTCTCAAGCATCGGTCTGACTTGTTTAATTTGCTTTTAAATCCAACGAGACGCTGTATAAATGCCGATGACAAGCTGTATATTTACGCTGAAGCTTAAGGCAAGCAAATAAACATGCTCTTTGTGTGTATGTGCAGAGATTGATTTTTTTATTGTAATTTTTAGTATATCCATCAGTCGAAAGCTGTATGGACCATAGATTTTTTTTTTTTTTTTATTATGTAATGCATTGAAATGGTCATTTCCAACTATGGGAGGCATGTCCGTCTCTCCGTGAATAGTCTAACTTGAGTACTTTCTGAGCTGCCGTATTGACATTTGTGTTATTTCAACTTTGCTACTGTGAGTCATATTCAAAGAATCAAAAATTAAAGTGCATATGAGGCATGTTGGTCTGTCCGTGAATAGTCTAACTTGAATATTTTCTGAGCTGCAGTATTGAAATTTTAATTTCACATATATTTTATACAAAGCTAACGCAAGTTTGGACCAAATCGGTCCATAATTTGGGATGCTATCTAAACACGTATTACACCTGATTTCACTTAAATGTGTACAAGACCCGGTTATTTTATCACAAGTTACAGAAATTTGTTATTCTCACATTAGAGTGGTATCGGCAATTTGGCTTAAATCGGTTAAAGGCACTTGTCTTCACCTAAATCGTGATTAGAGCCATGCGATTAATCGCAAGTTAGTGAAATTTAATATTGCTGCGCTATTTTTTATTTTCAAAATATTTTAAAATTTTCATAATTACGAACTATAAGTTTGGGTAGCTGCACTAGTTTGCACTTAAATGAAGATAAATGCCAGTAGATTCAGCGTAAGCTACTGAAATTTGGTATGCAGCAGCGTTTTGATGTTTGTCAAATATGCGTAAATTGAAATGAAAAGAATATTTAAATTTGAGCACCTCCGATAGGTCTTTTACTCGCATTACTACTTAAATGGAAACAAAATCGAGTAGTTTCGTCGCTAGCTGCTGAAACGTAATATTGCAGCACAGAACTATTATTCAATTAAAAAAAAAAAAAGATATTTTTATTTGTGTACCTACAATATTCCTTTTACCCCGCAGTTTAACTTAAATGGAGACAAAAGCCAGTAGATTTAAAGCTAGCCAGTGAAACTTGATATTGCAGTACTGTTTGAACACAAAGAAAAAAACTTGTGTACCTGCCATTGGCCTTTTACCCCTTATTTTCACTTAAATGAAAATAAAAGCCAGTGGATTCATTCATTCGCAAACTACTTAAATTCGGTATTACCAGCGCTGTGCTGACATCATCATCTTGGTTTTAAGTGGAATCAGTGCACAAATGTGAAATCCTGACACGGAGGTGTTTTACCCCCGATTTGCATTAAATCAGAGCAATTTTTGGGAGTTTGTGAAATTCGACATTTTTTTGTTTCTTAATTTTCTTAATGTACAGAAAAAAATATTTTTTTTGATTGCTAATGAAATGACTGTTCGGTATTATGAAGTCAGTTGTGGTTATTCAAGCTACCTTGTTTGTTGGTCTTCATGAAAAGAGAAACGCACTCGCTGGTATTAATGATGCTGCGCCGTATAAGCGCTTGTCAGCTGTTTGACTTGATTTTCTACTTGTTCTTAATATTGAGCGGCTTCTATATGATTTATTTCACTTGATACCTGAACTGTGGATTTTTAAATTATTTTATGAAATTATAAGAAAATGTTAATAATAGCACGTGATGCTTGTGCGTAAAATAACATTTTTTTCTGCAAATAATCATAGCATACTTTGCGGCAATTCCTTTAGTCAATACCCTGTATTTTATTTAATGAATATTTAATGTTTAATTTAAATTATACTAAAGCAATCAACGAAACGTAGATTTATTAAATTAATGTTCAGTATTTTAATTTATGAAGGTTTCTGCTGTAAATTATATTATAAATCGCAAAACTAATCATTGGATAAAGTAAAAAGATTTGTAGTCTTCTGTTCAAGAGCAGCTATCAAGCTATGAGCTACTAAGATAGGCTGATCGGTTTTCGATTGTAGAAAAGCTGCAGAAATCGTAAAATTTTGATTGAAATATTACACATTTCGGTTGTCTTTTTGACGGAAAATCTTGTCAAAATTGTACTTTACTTGCAAGTCACGTCGTTTTGAAAAACAATTAATATAATTGTTCATGCAATATTATTATTAAATTATGCTTGCAATATTTATGCAAACATAACAATTACTTTCGTACCCAATTAGCCATTGCAACCTAGTCTGGACCCTGGGCTTAACGATCATGATGCGGCGCCAGTCCTAACCATGTTTTGTTGCTAGGCGCCGGTTGCGAATACGTAGCATTAAAACAGCGTGTAAAACCTAGTCAGTGCAAGGTGGGCTCGATTTTCTTTTACTGCGGCTTGCAATCACACACTACGGGTTGGTTTCTACGAGCTATATGATCTAGCCATCGTAGGCGATGGATTTTAATTTTTTATACGATAAGGAGTATAACCACGTTCGTGCAGCCTTTTTCATTTTGAAAAATTGGAGCTTTCTTGTGAAAAATTTATTATTCAGTATCGTACAAAATATTCTGTGCTTGTCACTATTCTTTGTCAACTTCCTTTTTCCCATTCCCGCTCGTTGGCATTTATCCATCCAGCGATATTTATTCTTAATTGATCATAATTGAACTTAATAATCAACCAGCTTCCCACATTAATGTTTCTAAGCAATCTTTAACGGGCGCCGCAACATGTGGCCAAACATTGTCATGTTGAATACAATGTTTTCGTTTCTGTCAGCGTATTGCGACACATGAATTGTTAATGGAGAAAGGTCCGTGTGTATTCCTTTAGTTTGCTTATAGCAGCTCATAAAACACTATGCCCTGCAAGTCCAACTACATATACAGCATGACTTTTTGAATATGAATATTCGTCTTGGCAGTTCATGATTCGGCATGGCTGGGGTATCCATACTTTTTCCGACGTTTTGCATTTTCGCAGTGGGCCAACTTTTCTTCGCAAGTCACTTTTCGATACAAAAACACCTTTCATGTTTGCCGTTGGCGTAGTTCTTCTCATATAAAAAATCGGCTTTTGGCGTCTCTTCGTAGCACTTTTTGTGGACACTGATTTCCCATCTACTGCATCATTCCCGTTGCTTTAAAGCAATGGTTAATGACAGGTTTTGTGAATACAATATAATGTCTGAGTGGCTTTTTAATTTGTAATGCATCTAAGTGGTGTCTTTCCTTTAATTTTTCATCTTTAATCTTTGATGTTGCTCCAGGCCGTTCTGTGTGTTCTTCGTCTTCAATTCAAAATTGCCACTTTTAAACCGTGTAGAGACGTCCGTTCAGCTAGCGTATGGGTCCTTAATCTTCGGTGTGTTTTCTTAATATTGCAATATTTTAAATTGGCCGCAACATTTGACAAAATACCATTTTAGGCGCACCTAAAGACAATGTTGCTTACACTTCAGCGAAAAGAGAATGTGTAACGATGACACTTCAAGATGGCGGTCCTGCCAGATGAAACAATTAACTAGCAGCGACATCTGTTATCAAGCCCGCACGAACTTATTCATACACTTCATGGTTTACATCGATTTCGTTTTAAATTGCAGAATGCACAGAATTTCAACGTATGCGCCAGAGGGCTTTGTCACAGTAAGCGCTATATATCTTACGTTGAACTTTTCTCTTTAGGACCGGCATTACGAGGGATTAGTGTATATTGGTTTTTGTGTGCCGAGAGAGAGCTCCTATACTCAATTGCTTAGCAAGATTAAAAGTGTGTTTGGTGTCTAAGGTGCTCATTAAATATTTTTTGAAGATTTCATTTCGTTAAAAAAGATTGCGACCTCGATGTTGGATAGAGATTTAATTTAACGTGTGGAAGCTCAAATGTTGAAATTTAAAATTTTTGCTTGATCCGAGTTCAGAACGGCGTAGGCCGGAGTGTTTTCTATCTTTAAGAAAGCCTGAGTAACATACAGCCTACACTTCGAGCTCAAGGTGGTTTGTGCTGATTTGTTTTCTGGGGTCTTACCCAGTTTGAACTGCTGAGATTTTCCACGTTCTCATACATCATACAATCATTTTTATTTCTTCATTTTTATTTTATTTTTTGCATTAGAGCACACAGGAGAGGAACTCATAGGCGATGAGTTTAAACAATATGGCGTGAGCAGGTAACTGTTTTTTTCAAGCCAACAGCACTATGCTTTACGCTTTTAATTGTTGTACGCTTATCAGTTCGCTGTGGCACTCCCTTAAAATTTTTTAGAAATTATCAATTTGTTAATTACAAATTTCACATAACTAATTTTGAAAGTTTTATTACCACAAAAATCGTCATTCAACTATCAATTATAACATAAGCAAACACAAACTGTTAGGCACAGTCTGATAAAAGCAGTACTATCTAGATACGCATGGCCTGCTAACTAAGAGATTCTTGAGGTTGATTTTTCTTCAATTTCAAGCAAATAACGGGCAGCAGTTGAGTGTGATTGCGTCTCCCATAGCACGAACTGCTAATGAGTCAAAAATAAAAGTTTACATAAAAGTCGTCATGGGAAAAGTTAATTATAAATTAATCGGCGACTAAGTTCGTGAAGAATTATTGCAAGTAATTTGAAATAAATGTGATTGTGAAAAATAATGTACAAGCAATGAAGCTATTGGCAATTTTGCATTAAAATGCTAAGCAGTCTTATGATTTAAATAATAATGACAAAAGTTTTAATGAAAGTGATATTGAACAATTTTATTCTACTAGCAACAAAATCAAAGCAGCAGCAGGCTTGCTTAAAAACCTGTGTGTAGTTTGTGTTGATCAAAAATTTTATGCAAATTTATGAAGTCAATTCAATTTGAATTAATTAAGTTGAAATTTTGTTTGCGCGTACTGTACCAAATAGCAGCGTGTGCATGATGCTAAGAAAGCTGTTTAAATGAGGTGCTTGAATCTGTGCTGCTGTTTGAATGACGTGCTTGAATTTAATTGTTAATTTACGGGTTTGGCAAAGTCAGCAAAAGCGCTTAGAAAGCGCTGGGTG
>JXPQ01013112.1:17326-35930 GCA_001014675.1 Ephydra gracilis
CTAGTGGGACCACATAGATGTGCTGGAGCTACCTGTATTTTCCATCCAATAAATCCCATTCTTAGTACAAACATTGATTCCATGTATGTGCACTAAATAATTACTTACGTAGAATTTGAATGATAGCTATGTGTAATTCAGCAGTAAAGCTTTTATTGGGACCATATATGTTATTATATTATATATTTATGTTCACTGAGATTTCGTTAAATTTAGATAAAAGCCATGATTAATCCTGAGTAAAGTCTCTATTGATGCTATTGATTGATTCAATCATGACCACTTTTGGAACAAATTTACATGGCGTAATTTTCTGCTTAATTTCGAACGATCACCAGACTCCATCGTGGGACCGATACATTGCTTCAGAATCTCTCTGGTTTAAATTTTCCTTTTATATGGCATCATGTGATTATCTTTGGTTTTGGGTGTGATCGGAGTTCTTCTGGAGTCCATGCCGCCAGTAAAATGTCCACCGGGTTTCGGAATTCTTAGTTTTTGGGCGATCGCACGTAGCCCAATTTTTTTAGATTGACTACTTTGGATCTGGTTCCAATGGAAATTGGTTGCACTGAGGGTGGCATATGTTTTTTTTTTAATGTTCTAAAGTGGGGACTGCGCTTTGAGATGAATTCTCAATGAATGAGACCAAAAGAGCAAAGATTTTTATTTTATATTTTTTTAATTCATGGTTTAAATTTAGGTAACAATGTCACCCTCAAGAAAATAATCTTTTTCAAGAATTCTGGTCGCATTTTTTTTTTTACTTTATTTTAATAAGAACTGTATTTAATAAAGGGTTAGGCCCATAAAAATTCCTGCGAGAGTCATGAAATACGCAATAAAAAGGTTAAACTTTATTCAAAGTTGAGACCAAAATTGAATTTTGGTTTTGCTAGCCAGACGCAACAAAGTATTTAATCAATTCGACATCGACATAGTTTAACTCACAGCTTAAATGACGCTACTTGTATTAACTCCATATAATTTTAAGTTAGGCCTTATCTTTTAAATACTCGTGTACAAATTCGAAAGCTGTCGGAGTATTAGTTTGTGAGATAGAACATTTTTTTATTTTATTAGTTTGGATAAAAAATAATTCTTTTTAGTGACAAAAAATACTGTTGAATCTAAGGCTTTTCTGGATAAACATGAGCATGCAGTGGATGCCCCAAACAAAGCATAAAAACATCAAAATAATCCACAAAAAATTGTAGATGACCACAGAGTCAAGTTGATCGAAATAGGTGGTTGTAGTTGTAATGATATTAAAATACTGTGCAGGGCATTTTTGTGTTGAAAGTGGTGGACTAAAAACAACAATGAATTGATGATTCTGAGATGTGTTTAACGTTGTTCAACCCGTAGCAACCTGAATTTATGCGTTGATATGGTATGATGGATGAAATATGGCTCCAGCATTTCACCCTAGAATCAAACAATCGTCATTTTAATGCACTGAATGTAGTGAACCTACTCAAAAGCGTGTTAAGACACAAAGGTCCCCTGCCAAGGTTATGTCATCAATATGTTGGGATGCACATTGTATTATATTCATCGATTATATTCAAAAACGCAAAACCAAGGACTTATTGGAGCGCTTGAAGCATGAAATCTTGGAAAGTTAAAGGAATTACTGTTTCATGAAGATAATGCTCCGTGACGCAAATCAATAAACACGATATCAAAATTACATGAATTGGAATTGGAATTGCTTAAGTATCCACTGTGTTCTCCAGATCTGGCTAAAGCGACTAATTTCTTTTTCTCATACTTCAAGATGATCCCTGGGCAGATATTTAGAGCTAATGAAAACGCAATCGTCGAAACGTGACCTATTTTAAGACTTACCATAAATCGTACTGTAATGTATCGCCACTGTGCGTTGACATCGAACACTGGACGATGTTAAATGAAATGTTTATTAAGATGGTGGGAGCCCTTATGGACCCTCATGTGATTGAGGCTTTATAGCAGTAGAGGTTTTTAGGCAAGCCTTACACGAAATTATTTTATATTTTCTGCAACTGGCATTTGTGTAGAGATCAATATGTACGTTTTTACAACGTTAATCTGAAAGTAGTAACAGCTGCTTGAAAGAGGAATCCAACATTTGATTTCGTGACTGATTTTGTTTTTCATTTTGAAGGTTTAGCTTACATAGACAAAGTCCTTAACCACTTCTAACCTTTCAACAGTCCTCTTTATCTTATTCTAATTAATTTTTAGACCATATTTTTGTGCTTCTTCGCAGAATCTCTAAAATACTTCTGCATTCTTCCTAATGATGTCCAAATCGCCGACGAATGTGAGAGGCATCACTCGCTTATAGAAAATGATGCCAAACCCGGCATTTAATTTTCTCCATTATCCAGTTGAAAAAATTATTTTTTATACTATTTGGTATATAATTAGCTCAAACCTTCCTTTTTGAGTACCATTAATAATTTATGAGGAAATGATAAAGAGTTTGTATGGAATACCAAACTCAGACATGATGGTGTCTATAGTTTATTTGTAATGGGAGTGGCAAAAACGATCTTAAAATCGACAAAAAAACGGGCCTACTACCAACTGATAAGATCAAACCAGTTTTTTCTTAAACGGCTTCTGTTTCACACATTACACTAAACAGCATCTTATAGGAGATGAAGATTCAGTCACGATTCAGCCTTTTTTAACACGCGGCAAAGCATACTAAGAATCTAATACTTCGACATGCTTTCATGTAAACATGTTATGAAGATTAGGTCTGATTACGTATGAACGCCTCGTCACCAGCTTTTAATACTTCTGGAGGGGATCACATCCGGCTGCATTTTTAGACTTATACCCTTCGATGAAAACGATCAATTCATGGTCAGTTGCTGAAAAAGGCGTTATATTTGGAAAAATTTTTGTGTCGAGGCTAGACATTATTGTGGCGAAATTGTTAGTGTCAACGCCATCCAGGATGGTATTCAACATATTGCTCTTGAAATTAGTTTCTGGATCACCTCTTTGATCCTTGCAGAATGAAACCTTCAGTCAGATGTTTCATCCTTTCTAAGAATTGCCGAACTTCGATTTTCTTACGCTGTCCTTGGATGTGTTCATTCTTATTATGAAGAGTCTCTTCTCTCCTTTTTCACAGAATCTCTCGGCGGCAAATAGTGTGCCCATCGACCTCAATATATTACAGTATGAGGCATCCTTTTCAATTTCTGCTCTTTGGCATTCTTCATCATATCATGTGAGTTTCTGCGGTGTACGGAAACCAATCTTCTTCTGAGCAGCAGTTTACAAACTGTTCAATGATATCGACTGCTGGAGGAAGTTGATTGAAACTATGGGATAACATCTGTAAAATGCCTAGTTGGTTTCGTATCATATTCTTCATAATGGCCATAATGGACGTTGGTGCAGTACCCAGGGTTAACCACGGGGAAATAAAGCGGGTTTCATAGTATCATCAGACGTCTTTATAATTGACAGTATTTATTGTTGGAGTATCATTAGTGTTTAGGAGACAATATCTCAGGCAAATATAAAGATCTAGTCTCTGAATATTTTGATTAGTTCCTTATTATGCAATGGTACCAGGATATACTTACCCAATAGGGCATTTGACCTTATTGCAAGTCATGGCTTCAGCAATTTTACGATGACGTAACTCCCGTATCCTTTGCATCTTCTATTTCCTATTATAAATACTAAATACACAACCATACGATCAATATGACATCCACTGCAGTACGTCGACATCGTCTCAGATTGAGTTACGCTAACGTATACTCGAGTATATTCCTTCCAAAATGAATAATAAAAAAACTTTGAATACCCTAAAAAAAAAATATATATATAATGATTTTCATTTTTGTTTTTTCTGTTTTGGTCGCAACGTCCTAAATACATTGCATTTGCCATGTTTCATTTTAATACTCCAATTACAACAATACTATTTTCAGCGTCACCCAATTCCATCATTGTAAACAATTGATATCATAATCTTTGTATGTTGTAATGAAGCATAAATGTCAACTATTAAATCGCAATCTATACGATGAATGAATGAGCCCAGTGTTGCATTCGTAATGAGAGCGTTCATTTGTGTACCAGCATTTATGCTTGCTTGAGGTAGAACTGGTATTATAAGGGACTTTTACTTTATCGTTATTGTCTTTCGAGTGGGCTCGTTTACTAATTCGTTTACTGCGGCAAACAAATTTGTTTTCAAGCATAATTCTAAGCTTGAGCATAGGTAGGCAAAGCCCTTAACGACTTGTTTTCTATTTAAAAAATTATCCTAAGCTCGAACATTTGCGTGTTGGCATCATTAATATGTTTATCTCATTACTAAGAATTCCGTTAAAGCAGTTTAAGTTCTGGTTCTGTATCAAAAACCTTCGTGTTTCGAAGCCTTTTGTATGATTCTTCAGTCTAGATTACATAGCGTGGCAATCTCAATTGCTTCCGTAACTTTCCACAGCTTTCCCTACTGTATCAAATTGTTGGATTATTTGGATAAAAAGAAAGAATATTCATCATATAATCCGAATGTTATTTGATTTCGGTCAAATCAATTCATTGATAATCATTGATTCTGTACTTCGAATTCCAATTTTTATCACATGTGCTTAAACTGTTTGCTACAAAATAGTATATATATAAATAAGCATAAACCAGAAACAATTTATTAGGATAATTATTTATTACTCTAAGAAAAAAAGTCGCATTCGACACACCATTTTATGCTAGAAAATTTCATTAATCGAAGTCATTATTTTGTTTAGGTGTATTTTCCAGTGCGACATCAATTAGTACAACATCTAATCAATTACATGCAACGAATTGGCTTTCCTCCTAATGCTTCATATGACAACAAAAAGTTAGCCGTTGATTTAGCAGAAGTTGTAATAAAGTGGGAATTACAACGTATTAAGGAGGATGAAAGAGATGCTAAGATTGTTGACACTGACATGTCCGATGATTTCAAGGACGTTGATGACCATAGCGATACTCGGAAGAAAATCTTATCTTCTGAAGGTAAATGTGTTATTACGAATTATTCAATTTTTTAGTTGAAAAATAATATTTTTAAGGGTTGCATGCTTCACACAACATAAAGAGCGAGGAAAGTTTGCGTTCTATAGATAAGGTTCACTGTGATACTGTTTTAAATTTTTTAATTCGAGTGGCATGCAATACTGTTGATATTCAGTCCGGAACTATATCTCCAGCCGAAGGTTTATCAAGGCGGTATTTAGCATGTTTTAAAAGGAATTAAATGATTTTTTTAAATTGTTAATATATATTTTACAGATGCATGATGCTTTTAAAAATGGCAATGCGTCCTGAAGTCTGGCCACAACCATTTGAGCTAAAATTAAATTGGTTGGACAAAATATTTACGTCTATCGAATCTCCGCAAACGAATTTAAATAATATTGCAACTGGGTTAGACTTTCTAACATTTCTCACGACAATTCTTAAACAGGATCATCTTTTAACACTTATACGGCCGATTCAAAGAGGACTATCTGCTTGCATTATACATCAAAACACGCGTATAATACGATTAATGCATGTCTTATTGTCGCGATTAATGACTTTATTTCCACCTGATTCCCACCACAAGCATGAGGAACTTGATACTCTTTACTCCGCCGTGAGTAAAATGATTATCGATAATTTAACATTTTATGAGAAAACTCCTCATCCAAACCCATCGTCGTTGTTTGGTACACTAATGATACTAAAAGCATGTTGTATAAATAACGCAAATTACATAGACCGTATAATGGTGCAGTTCATTAAAGTGCTAAATAGACTTACCAGAGATCATTTGGCTTCCCAAACTACATCACAAGGTATATCAAATTCATTCGACAACAACCCACTTGCGCTGGAATTACTTATACTATCACTGGAATTAATCAAGAGCCGTATCGTTGTAATGAGTGTCGAAATGCGAAAAATTTTCATAGTCAGTATCCTGGTAAATCTTATCGAAAAAAGTTTGGATGTTAAAGTATTCAAATGCGTTGTGAAAATGGTGGACGATTGGATAAGAACAAAAGATTCGAATGCCATGTCTCATATGCCATCTGTTCGCGAAAAGGCGATAATATTAGGGAAACTAATGCAATATGTAGAAAAGAAATTTGCAGATGAAACGGAACTTAATACGCAATTCTTAGAAATGGTCAATTACATTTATCGGGATGAATTTTATAAACAAACCGAACTTACAACAAAACTAGAAGGAGCATACCTAATTGGCTTACGTTGCCAACAGCCACAAATACGTGCAAAGTTTTTTGAAATACTAGATGCATCAATGCGACGCCGGCTACATGATAGGCTTTTGTACATCATTTGTTCTCAGGCTTGGGATGCCATAGGCACACATTATTGGATTAAACAATGTATTGAATTATTGATTCTGACAGCTAACACAATGACTCAGATTCAAAATTCAAATGAGCTTCACAAAATTCCTTGCATTACCTCAGTTATTAATTTTGCAGAAAGTCAAGACAAAAGTTCCTTTGTGATTTATACTTCCTCCCAAAGTGATACTTTTGATACGCAACAGCTTGATGATAAAGACGATGTTTTCGATCCCGATGCAACTGATTTTAAAACAATACGTACAGATGACAGTGATCGTATATTACCATCTAGGCAAGAAAAGCTGATTAAGCTCATTAATCGTCAAACGGAATTCTTAGAAGCGAACCGAAAAATTCGAACGGACCAAATGCTGGTAGCTACTTCTCAGCTTTGTCATATGGACGTAAATTTAGCCGAAGATGTTTGGCTAAAAGTTTTCCCGCGACTATGGCGTCTGTTTGATGAAGAACAGCAACAAAGTGTAGCTAGAGAAATAATTCCGTTCCTGTCATCTGGAACTAATGTACTGCAAAAAGACTGTTATCCAAGCGCTTTGAATACTTTTGTTGAGAGTTTGACGCAATGTGAACCGCAAATTTATATTCCACCATCACTTTTAACTTATTTGGGAAAGGCACATAATCTTTGGCATAGAGTGACTTTGTTATTAGAGGAAATGGTAAAAAAGCAGACTCAGTCAAAAAGTTTTCGAGAAAATGGGGAAGTCGATCAAATGGAAATGGAAGCAAGGAAAAGTAATGTATATGATTCCCTTTCACAGATGTATTCGGCAATGCACGAAGAAGATTTATGGGCTGGTTTATGGTTGAAATATGCACAATATCCGGAAACAAATATTGCTATTGCCTATGAACAAATGGGCTTTTTCGAAGAAGCACAGGGCGCATATGATCTGGCTATGTCAAGATTCAAACAAGATATGTCCAATGGCGTCGGCTTAGTTGATATTAATAACGAACTTCTGCTATGGGAGAATCAATGGATACGTTGTGCTAAAGAATTGAACCAATGGGACATTTTATTGGATTATGCACAAACAAATAAGGAAAAAAATATGTTTTTGATTTTAGAAAGTGCTTGGAGAGTCCCAGACTGGAACCTTATGAAAAATGCTCTAACAAAAGCCGAGCAATCTTATGCTAAGCAATGCAATTATAAAATTAATCTTTACAAAGGTTACCTTTCTATCCTAAATCAAGAAGACCGACAACTATCTAATGTTGAGCGTTATGTAGAAATTGCTTCTGGTTCTTGTTTAAGAGAGTGGAGACGACTACCATTTATAGTGTCCCATATACACTTACAATATTTACAAGCAGCACAGCAAATTATGGAATTACATGAAGCCAGCCAAATTCATCAAGGGCTCTTAATGTCCAGAACATCATCTTTGCATGATATGAAAGCAATTGTTAAAACTTGGAGGAATAGATTACCAGTAATAGCTGATGATCTTTCTCATTGGAGTGATATTTTCACATGGAGACAACACCACTACCAAATAATTACACAACACTTAGAACAACAAACTGATCAGGGCAATACCATGTTGGGAGTACACGCATCAGCACAAGCAATTATTTACTTTGGAAAAATAGCTCGAAAACATAATTTGACTGGAGTATGTCAAGAAACACTGTCACGAATTTACACAATTCCATCCGTACCCATTGTTGATTGCTTCCAGGTAAATCCAACACAGCATTTTGATTTTTTCGAAATAATTCATCTTTTAAATATTTAATTTTTTTTACATACGATTTTAAGTCTTTCTAGCAGATATTGTGTTTATGCTACTTTAATATAATGTATGAATTTCATTGGACTTGATCTGTAAATATGTTAACTTGAATCCATCCGTTCTTTACCATTTATTTCAAATCTGTTGTTTTATAGTATACTTTCTTTTATTAAGAATTTCAATCAAATATCAGCAAGAAAAGTAATTGTCGGTAGAAAACCTTCATTTTCATTGCCAATATGTATGGAAGCTATATTTTAAAACGCACCGACAATTTTCGGCTGGAATAGTTCTTTTTAAAATGAGGATGAAATTTTAGATTTCAATGGGATATTTAAAAAAAAAAAAAAAAGATGTTATTCAAATAAGGTATTCATTCTGATTATCTTGTGGTTTATGTAGTAGGCATATGTCAAACCTGATTTGGCTTTTTCTCAGAAATGTTTTACATTCCACCAAATAGTAGTTGGCATAGCAAACGATAGTTGAACATGGGTAGAACGATCTCTTAGAAATTGCTGTTCATTAATATTTTTATTTCAATTAATCTTTCAACAGACTTACCCTTTGTACCAAATTTTATGATAAATTCAATATATCCTGTAATGAACTAAAGTGTATATGTGTACGTGTACAAGTATTAAGTGGCTTCTATAACGCAGGTCGTTTAAACTATTTGTTGCTAATACACGTCTCCAACGAAATTGGCAAAGTTTATATTAGTTTTGGTCATACGTTTTTAACACCCAGAACCAGCGTCTGGAAACCTATCACAATACATACCGAAATGATCAGCATCACATAGGAATTGATTGAATCATGTCCGTCCGTCCGTCCGTCCGTAAACGAAATGTAGAAAAAACGGCTTAAGCTATATCAACGAAATTTGGTGCACATACTCTTTCAAAAAATTTTAGATCCCCTTTTGAAATTGGTCAAGATCGGAACATTATTTCAGACACCCCTAGTACACACATTTATATACATTTTTATTAAAATGGCTTAAGCCTACTGCATCCATTAGAATTGATATTTTTCAATGAAATTTGAAAACTAAGCGTGAAATTAAGATATGATTGAATAAAAATCATACGTACCTCCAGTACACCTATAAAGTCCTAAAAGAGATCTTATGTAGAATTACCGACAATTATCACTTTAATCTAACAAAATTTCAGTAATGAGTGAATATGAATAAAATCAATGTGTGTACCAAATGTGGGCGTGAGTGCACGAAAATCAGAAGGTCCTCCAATACGTCTATGTGGTCTCAATAGAGTTGACTGCTTAATCATGCAAATGATCATGTATATAATTAATGTCCGTACTACGAATTCATTGAATTCAGACGTCTATGTTATACACGAAAATAGAGTTCAAAAAATTTGCTATAATTAATTAAATTAATCCAGAATAATTTATGGTAACCTGCTTTCCCAGTTTTTATTTAATTATCACGCGACGTGTATTATACTGTCGGTCTAAGCCGACTGTAACCTTTTTACTTGTTTTTCATTATTATTGATTATTTTTTACAATTAAATTCAATGTTATGTTAGTATTACAAACATATTAAATAAATTGCTAAATTTTGAATGTCATATAGAAAATTCGCCAACAAGTTAAGTGTTATCTCCAGATGGCATCAACCGTTGGTAGAAATGAACTCAACGAAGCTTTAGAAGTTATTGAATCTACTAATCTCAAATACTTTACTGGAGAAATGAATGCTGAATTTTATGCTCTAAAAGGTCTGCTGTTGTCTCAAATTGGTCGTACTGAAGAGGCGGGAAAAGCATTTAGTGCAGCTGTTCAAATGCATGATGGACTGACAAAAGCCTGGGCCATGTGGGGTGATTATATGGAACAAATGTTTTTGCGGGAAAAACAAATGATTCATGCTGTTAGCGCATTAACATGTTACTTGCATGCTTGCCGCCACCAAAACGAGAGCAAAACAAGAAAGTATTTGGCAAAAACGTTGTGGTTTTTGTCCTACGATAATGCCGCGGGCACTTTAATGAGCACATTAGAAAAATATGTTGTTGGGATACCGCCTTCCTATTGGTTACCCTGGATCCCGCAATTATTGTGCTGCTTGGTTCAATTTGAGGGCAACGTCATATTAAATCTCCTTAGTCATGTTAGTATTAATGTAAACCTTTATCTGTATTTCTTAATAAGTTTTATTTATTTGACTGAATATTATTTTATATTGAAAAATTTAATATTTTTTAGGTTGGACGACTGTATCCACAAGCTGTGTATTTCCCAATACGGACTTTGTATCTTACCTTAAAATTGGAGCAACGAGAAAAACACAAATCAGCCGAACAAGCTGTATCGGCTGGGAAAGTGAGTACAATTTTGTGGAACTGGTCATTTTATTTTTTATTATTTAATATTTTTATTTGCGAAAACCGGTTTCAAGCAACAAGCAAAGTATAAATCGAACATGAATAGAAATAACAGGATTTTTTAACTTGTTCCAAACTCAAACAATATATGTACTTATTTAAGCGTAATAATTGGCCTTGATATCAAACAAGAATTGGTCTCTCTGAGAGGACATGTCTTGTTCTACTCGACTGTTGAAGCAAGCCGTTGTCCGTGAAATTGAGAATAACCCCATGTACGGAGTGTGCTTTGTTTTCGATGAGAGGTCAAGTCGTTTGAAGTCGTACAAAAATGCAAACGGAAATTATTGTTAATAATTTCTAAGATCTATGATAATTGTTCAGCTTTGCTGTATTAATTGCTACAAAATATACGACTGCAAATACAATAATAATCAGCAATGGTGTTTGGGAATAAGAAATCTTAATGTTAAAATTTGAGTTTGTTAATTTCGATTTTATTGTAATGTCATGACCATATCAGAATTCATGAAAATGGGTTGTGTACGATCGCACAAAATAAAGTGTCAACCACTTGTTTAAAAAAGCTGAACGAACAAAAAATCTGTGATTTATGCATGATTCTAACTCACATCAAAATTTGGTTTTTTTCGTCCTTTATTTATGAAAGTACAACAACGTGACTAGCAATATATATGCATTCTTTTATGTAGCCCTGGTCTGGCGAATAGAAATGTCAATCAGTTGAAAATTTTACTTTTCAAACAAAAATATAATTTTAACTTATATTCCTTACAACATTTCAGACAATGGACCCTCAAATACCAACAATTCAGATACCACAAACTTCTCAACCAGCTGCAGGAACAACATCAGTTAATCCAATAAAAGCTACACCGTCCATGTGGCGATGTTCGAAAGTAATGCATGTTCAACGGGAAATTCACCCAACAATTTTGAGTTCTCTTGAAGGAATTGTTGATCAAATGGTTTGGTTCCGAGAAAGTTGGACGGAAGAAGTATTACGACAACTGCGTCAAGGTTTAATTAAATGTTTCGCAATAGCATTTGAAAATAGAACATCCGTCAATAATGCAACTATTACACCACATACACTTAATTTCGTGCAAAAATTAGGGTCAACATTCGGAATAGGTATTGAAAATCTACCAGGCCCAGTTACTTCGTCAATAAATTCAGCAGCCTCTGAATCACTAGCACGACGAGCACATGTTACATTCATGGATCCCGTATTTCAAAAAATGAAAGAACAATTTATTAATGATTTCGATTTTTCAAAACCTGGTGCATATAAGTTGCATAACTTAATTTCTAAACTGAAGACTTGGATCAAAGCTTTAGAAGGAAAAGTTAAAAAATTACCTACATCGTTCCTTATAGAGGATAAGTGTAGATTTTTGTCCAATTTTAGCCAGAAAACAGCAGAAGTTGAATTACCTGGTGAACTTATTATATCATCTTCCTTGCATTATCATATTAGAATAGCACGGTTTATGCCGAGAGTTGAAATCGTTCAAAAGAATAATACCGCCGCGAGGCGTTTGTATATAAGAGGAACGAATGGAAAAATATATCCTTATTTAGTAGTAATTGATACTGGACTCGGTGATGCTCGACGTGAAGAAAGAGTTTTGCAACTGATGCGTATGTTGAATCATTATTTAGAGAAACAAAAAGAAACCTCCCGCCGTTTCTTAAATATGACAATACCTAGAGTGGTACCAATATCACCACAAATACGTTTGGCAGAAGATAACCCATCAAGTATATCACTGCGTGAAATTTATAAAAATACCTGTGCAAGAGGTAAAATGGATCACGATTTGCCTATCATTATGTATTATGACCGTCTATCAGAAGTGCAATCCAGAGGAACACAAACAACGCACACTGTATTAAGAGATATATTTTGTGACGTTCAAAAAACAATGATTCCTAAAACATTGCTCAAAACATGGGCCATCAAGAGTTTTCCATCTGCTACAGATTTTTGGCAGTTCCGAAAAATGGTAAGCTACTTCATTGAAATGTTCTATGTAATGTTATTTAACGTATAAATTATAAATCTGATGGATTTACTTTCCAATATAATATAGACCATAAAAATCTATTCAAACTTCATACAATGCCAGAGAAATAAAGCTTTACATATTTATAAAATTGGGCGTTGCTCTTCATGAACCACTAAATTGTGTTATAATTAAAAACCTGAATTTTTATTATATTTGTTACCAAGGATTATTTCATTAAGTCCATATTGAAGAATTTTGATGGATACTTTATCAATTGCTTGTGTATCTTATGCATCATGCCAATCTTGTGAGATTGTTATCTGTTACAGCCCTTTTAGATTTAGCTTTAGTTATATTGACAAGAATAATTATAACGGGTTGAAGACTAAACAATCGTTTTATGTTTTCCAGCTTACGTTACAACTGGCATTGGCATTTTTGTGTGAACATGCATTATATTTAACACGCTTAAATGCGGATATGATGTATTTGCATCAGGATTCAGGATTAATGAACATCTCATATTTTAAATTTGATATTAGTGACGAAAAAGTCGAATTAGATATATTAAGACCAGTTCCGTTCCGTTTGACGCCAAACATTGCTGAATTTGTAACGAATAATGGAATCAGCGGACCGCTATCCGCAGCCATCGTCGCAACGGCACGCTGCTTTGTTCAGCCTAATTACAAAATAAATTCTATACTCAAAGCAATATTACGGGATGAGATAATAGCATTGCAAAAGAAGCGTATTAAACTACTGGAAACGACGGATGAAATGTCAACAGACACAAGCCTGCAGGAGAATACGATTAGTCTTGTAAATAAAGCCGTCTCCATTATAATGATGCGTCTGAACAGTGTTTCATATTTTGATAATGTCGATTCAAAAAAAGTATCAGAGTTACTTCAGTCAGCAACAAATCCTGATAATTTGTGTAGAATGGATCCTGCCTGGCATCCTTGGCTATAAGATATATTTTGTAGCCTTTATATCTATGTATAAAATTAGTATCGAATTCAAAAATAAATGCTATCAAAAATAAAAATCTTTCGTAATTGTAACTTTCTGTATCTGGCATGGTATTAGAACGGAACAAGGTGTTTAATTAGAAATACATTGTATTTCTTTTAATATGTTTGGATTTATGTAAAGTAGTACAATAATGCACAGAAATCATCATTGCTGCCTGTATATTGCTTAGAGCAAGATTTATAGAATAAAAAAATTTGGTTGAGTGATGTCGGATGTCGGTTTCTGAGACTTTAGCAATAGGATCCTCATTTATTTCTCGAATACACATTTTTTTAAGTGAAGTCTGCTGTTCTACGACTTAAAATTCGCCATTCGGTAGATTTAGTGGATTTGAGGTTTAATTTAAATAAAGAAATAAAAAAAATATTAAATAAATTGGCGTATCCAACGAAAATTTCGAACATATACTCTGCCTGATTCAGAAAAGAACCTTTTCTCAAAAAGTTGTACTTGGTAATTCTACTGTACTCACCACTTAATTTCAGGAGATTTCACATAGCTTTAAATATCCATGATATTTTTACTTGATCCAAATTTTGTGAAAATAGCTTTGCCTGTATTATAATCTCTTTTGTAAGATTGCCACGTCTTTTGTATGCTACAAATGTTAAACCACCTTATCAATTCCTTCATAGTCAGCTTCTATGTATTGAAGCAAACCCTTCTTTCATACCTCATTATTTCATATGTATTTCCTAACTTCATTTAAAATCTAGCCTATAACACATTTCTTAAAATTTTTGGCGTAAGATGTGAAATTTTTATGTCTGTGTACTATGATTACCTGTATGAAGAGAGGTACAAATTTGTGATTAGAAAGCATTTACTGTGAATGAGTAATATTTTTTGTTTGTTTTAATTATTTTTTTTCATCGCACATCTGTCAAACACGTTCAGTTTAAATCATGACATTGAAAAAACATAAAATTTTTTTATCCTTTAAAAATGCCGAATTTTGAAGGCATCAATTATTATTTGCATTTCATATTATTACGTTTTTTTTTGTCGGACATCTGTCAAACAAGTTCAGTGTACATCATGACATTGAAAAAGAATAAAATATTTTCATCCTCGTAGCATTGAATGCTTATTGAGGCATATTATGCTCTACCAGGAAAAATGTACAAAACATGGTTTCATCGGTTCTGAGATAATAATTTTGATTTGAAAAATGAAGAAACAAACATCAAAGTTTGAAGACGCGGAATTGCAAGCCATATTGAATATTGAAATAGAAACAAAAGGCAGAAGAAAAACAAAATTTTTGGCCGTTCACCAGCTAGTTGAATGATAAAAAATTTTGGAAGTGTGGGTCGCGTGCAAAGACTGAAAGACAGAAGGAAAATCGAAAAAAAGACACAATTTTGTTAAAAAGAAAATTAATTTTTCAACGAATTCTTACTTACGATGAAAAATTGATTTGCTTTCAGAATTCTACACGAAGAAAATCATGGACTAAAAGTAAATGCTGTGTATATGGCGGTACAAAAAAAGTGTGGTGCACCATGAGTGAAACTTTTGATACAAATCGTTACCAACAACAAATGATTAAATGGCCAGACGCAAACCAAGACTGGTATATGACACTAAGTACTTGGCTGGAAGGTCCTACCGTACCTGCGACAATGAAGTCGAAAAATGAATGACCTAGAAGTTTTCTCAAAACACGAACACTTTTATTGGTGTTGAATTCAAGAAAAATCTGAGAGATGAAAAAAATTTGAGGCACTGGCCATTTTTGAATACTACTTTTATAACTTTCCCATTACAAATCGGTGTTTTTTTTTACTTCATACCGACAAAACTGTATCAAAAAATGTATCTACTATATTACACGTGCACCCATCAGATATGGATCTGACCTGCATAGCTGTAAATGGCTCAACAATTTTTCTGAGTAATTTTGAAACTAATATTTGTTCACGAAAAATTGTTCCGAGTATCAGATTTTGTAGCAATTTTCCTGGAAGCCTACAAAATTAAAACGTCTGAGCATCTATATTACTCTTAAGTGTTTTTTCATTTGCATTGTGGAATTTATTCTCATATATTAAATTTTCCCATCATACCATACTATATTTATTTTTTCATTTATTAATTTTTTTTTTTTAATATTTCATTGCATTAGAAACATACTGTGTTTAATTTCTTTGCTTCAGTTACATAGGTAATATCAATTTCCAAATTAGCGGTGTAAAGTTGCAACGTAATCTTTTATATAGTTGGTCGGTGTTCATTGGATTCTCGCTTAATGAAAATTCTTGTAACAGTCAACTTTATGATATTTTTAAATATTGTAGCCACAATAGTATCAGTGGCATGCTCAAAAGAATGTTAGCTTTACGTGCATGTTCACGGAAGTACCTGCAGTACCTGTTCCAAAAGAGGGTTTATGCAGAATTTACCACAGTTACCAAATCAGTGGTGCATACATTGAATTGTATATATATGTAATATAATTACTGCGTATACCAAAAATTGATTTAATTGGATGAACATCATGGGTACCTCAAATGTACCTATTTGACCCAAGGGAGGCCCTTAATGCTGAATTACTTATAGATATCATTACAATTTAGCGAAATTTCATTATAGTTGAACATAAATATAATCAATGTGTCTACCAAATTTTGGGATAATTGCATGAAAATCAAAAGTACCTCCACTACACCTATTTGGTCTCAATAGAGGGTTTAATCGAGTAAAAATGAATATAATCACCAAAAATGGGATTGCTAGGATGAAAACTAAAGGAACCTCTAAAAAATTTAATTAATCTAATTTTTAACATTGTTTTTTAATTTACTAAATTCTAGTACCAAGTGAACATATATATAATTAACGTGCGTACCATTGATTCATTCAAATTCGACTTCTGTGAGTTCCACAAAAGGGGAATCCAACAAATTGTCCGTAAATTACGAAATAAATCAGGAGTTATTTAAACTATTTTGTTCTTTTTTATATAATAATCAAGTGACGTTTAATTATACTGTCGGCCTAAGACGACTGTAATCTTTTTACTTGTCTTATGTTCATGTATTTCATCAATAAATATTTTACCTGCATTTCTTGGACAATTTGTCTGGGTTTTTTTGCTTTTTTTCATTATGTTAAAAGCGTTATTTCTTAGTATTAAATTATCATATCTGTTTCGTGATGTGTGAATCTGGTGTGTTACTGATTTTGTTCTTATTTTATCTAAATAAATACTCACTTGCTTCATAATTATTACAATTCCTCTTTCGTTATTTGTAATTTGCATAAGATTTGAATAATATAATAAAAATATATACAACAACCTAATTTTCCTCAATATTATCGTTATATTATTATTTTTTTAGAAATTTGTTTTTATTATGATTTCCTTTGATTCTTAGGATCTTACTTAAATTTAGTTTGAAAATGGAGTGGAAGTGATAATCCATATACTATTTTCTTAGCAGTAAATTCTCACTTTTAATGGCTACTCCCCTTATTTTAATTTTAATAATAAGCAACAACGGCTGTATATTTATAAAACAGGATAATGAAATTAACATAATGTATATTGGTTTTTGTCATATACTTGGTATAACCAAATTGAATAGGAGACCTATCAAAATTCACCATTCAAGCAATTCATCAAACCATCTCTGTATGTGCAGGAAGAAGAGCTTAACCCATATTAACCAAATTCGCTACATATTCGTAAAAATTTGATTGGAGTTTGAATTTGATAAGTATTCGACTAATATTTCCAATACTTCCAGTAACTCTTCTTTACACATACTCAGAGCTTAGAGCTATTGTAGGCTTAAAAATACATCAAGTTCAATAACATTTTGATATGGCAGTATCAAAGCATTTTTAAAAAATGAGCATGATTGTGTGTAAATCCAAGGTAGAACCGTATAACTCTGTGGCTCATAATAAAAGTTTAAATCGGAATTGATTAGAAATATTAATTTGATTGAACAAATTATCATAAGTATAATGAAAGAAATATAAGTAATTTGAGTCCCATCTCAAAATTAGCATAATTGGATGTTAATTACAACTACGCCTAGTACACCTATGTGGTTTAAAAATAGGATTTTAATTTAAATAAGCTTTGCTCTATATCATAAAATAAATTTAATGCATGTCAACAAAAAATAGAAAAAAATCAGAGCAAACTGCAGTAAACCTTTGTACCAAAGTGGTTTTAAGGAAAATTAGTCACAATCCATCAATTTAATTCATCTCAAATATAATAAATCATTAACGGCTAGGACATCTATAATATCAAAAAATACTTTTTTATTCGTTAAAAAAAAATTTTATTTTGGCATTCCAAGCGGAATTATATCACTTTGTTGCACCACTGTTTTGAACTTTCACCTCTTTCATATTAACATGGACTTATACTGCATTGCATTCATAATTAAATACAAGAAATTTACTATTAGACTGTTCACATATAATAACTCATTTTATTTTAGATTGAAAGCAATACGAAATGTCATTGTGTCGGTGCAACAGATAATATTAAAAATTTTATGCATTTATTCCAATAATTTTTTAATATTATTAACTACAAACTTTGTTTATAATAATAGTTTTATATCAAACTTGCCGATAAATCGTATTTTATTTTTTGTATGGAAACCTATTTTTAATGCTTATAAAAGAACATACACTATCTGAGTGATATTTCAATTCCTTTTTACAGTTATTGAAGGTTTTATAAAAATTAAAGTGAACAATAATTTTTTTTTTTTTGTGACAATTTCCTTAACGGCATGTTTATTTGAATTACCAATCTACATATGAATGTAAACTTTTATAATTTTGAACAAAAATTGTACAGATAAGGAAAGTGCTGAATTTGTAAGAACAAAATATCAGTTGTGAACTATATGTGAATTATATGCAATTCCTTTAATTAATCAATTCACGACCTTTAAGATGACATTTGTCAGATTTATAATTATTTATATAAATAATATTTGGAATGCATAATACAAACATCAAAATCCAGCATACAGTTTTTTGTATATTATATTAATATATGCAAG
>JXPQ01013129.1:20531-30636 GCA_001014675.1 Ephydra gracilis
TTAAATAGTCTAAGATAGTTACAGTGAATTGTACATTTGCACCGTACCTACAAAATCACTGAAATGCCTTTTAAGATCATGATTTGTGTGCATGTGCTTGAGATTTGGTATTAAAGCGTGATCAAGATACAGTGATTGTTCGAATAGACGGACATTTTCGAAAACGAACACATTCTTGAGTAGGCAAATTTGTAATACTTCATTACAACATGGCAATTAACGAACAACGCCCTAACTAAATGTTTCACTGCATTCCGCATATTTTAAATCTTTACCAACAATTTTTAATAATAAAATAAAAAATAGTTAAGCAAATTAACTAAAATATATTTCAAAAAAACCCTACACATGCTTCATATAGTTAAGTTACCTCAATCACAGCAAGGTCATGATACGAAAAAAAAGGCAGACAACTTAAGTGGGTTTTAAATGCAACTTAGAACCTTTGTTAAGCTTGGCAACAAAAGACAAATAAACAACCGAACGTTTGCCATAAGTTATTATGAGACTATTAATGAAAAAAGAGAAAAATTATATTAGGAATAAAATTGATTATGTGTATTAACTTTATTCTGGTATTTTGAGTCTTGTTTCATTGTTATGACGGTATTTATATATTTTTGTTTATAAATTTGCTAACGTTCAAATTTATAGAAAATATTTCTCGTTTCCAGGTGCATTAATTATTGGTCACTTTTACTTAATTGCAATTTTACAACACACAAAGCGAGTTATTTCGAAACGTATTTTGTAATGTACTTGCTTCTTCGCTCATTAAGGTGAACGAATTTCAGTTCACTAAAAAAATTAGTATTACAAATCTTTTACATATGATGTAAATCTTGCACCATTTTGTTGAAATTTGAGGAAACCTACTAAAATCTATTAATGCCCAATAAAAAATTTTACAACGTACACAATGAAATATAAAAAACACGCATAAAAACATAAACACTTTCCGGAGCAACATAATTAACACTATAATGCTAAATCGCATTCAATTCACTTGATGCTTCACTTTATATGTATTGCCCAGAACAAAAACAAAAAACTTTTTTACTTTATACAAAAAAAAAAAGGCAAAATCGAATTCAGTTGAATAAACAAAACTGATTCAAAAATATTTAAAAAGTACAACTGAGAATACCTGTTAAATATGGAAATTTTAGAATTTTTGTTTGGCGTTTGCACTCCTCTTAATAATTGCGGTAAACGCTAGTGCGTCAATATTAAAAAAAAAAACCAGCAAGTTTAATTTGCTGCTTGATGTACTTGACTTAGACATATAAAAACTTGTTGTTCGGTGAATTTAATAGTATTAATATTTGAATATTAAATATTATGGAATATATATCATAAATGCCAATAAAAAATTCCGAATTCCGATTTAATTCCGAAAAACTAAATTTTAAGTTATCTACTTAGTTAATTCTTAAAACTTGGTGGACCGTCTTGCTCGCAGCACTCATGCGGTGTCAGTTTGGCCCAAGTTGGGTACAGCTAACGTTTACACATCGTGCAACACTTGGGTAGTCCAACGTACGTTGCTGCGTTACGAGCTGTTTGTGAAACATCCAATACGAGCGACATGACCTCTCGAATCGCGTGCTGTATAATAACTACTGCGACATAGAGATTCCCCAACGAATCAAAGCATCTGTCGATATCGCCGTAGCTTTCACCTTGAACCCTGTCCAGCTGATATTACCAGAGAGTTTGTATTTATTTAACTACAAAAATTACGCTAGAATATCTTTTGACCCTATTTTTAAATGATTTTAACGTATAAAAAGTTGTTTTTAATTTCGCAAAAATATGATTGGAGCCAAATTTTATTGTTCTACTACACAAATTACGGGAGCAAGCAAATACTGCTGATTCCACTTCTTTTTCCATGCAGATACCTTGTAAATGCCAGAGTACACACAAATGCACTATTATGTGACACAATTTACACGAACCCATCTTACACTCAATCTCTCCGTAATTGATATACAATTTAAAGAGAAATATACGCTGTCCCATGTTTTATTTCGGTATGAAAACATTTATTTATTTTGATATTTATTAGATTAGAAACGTTAATTTAGTAGAATTATAAACATGGATCGCTGAACACCAAAACAACTCTTCGAAATAATGACGAGGTACATTGTGTAGTGTGTCTTAACTCAACGTACGTATCGTCGAAAATGTTGGGGCCATTCATTGTTGAATTCAACTGATATTGGGATACCCCTATGTGGCGCATTTTGCAAAGTATCTGCATTGGTTTTATATAAATTGCAATTAACACAACGAATATTGCCAACAGACCGCCCACATTTCTGTACGGCTAAATAGTCCGTATAGGTTTGAAGCCAAACAGTGACGAGTTTAACTGATCACCCAAATCAGCATATTTGAACTCATTGGATTTCTTTATATGAGCTTATTTGCCAGCTAGCCTCAGAACATGGACATGCTCTAGGCAGAGATTCATGATGAAATCATCGCTTAACCGCTTGGAATGTTTGCAAATTTAATGGAAAACGGAGCAAAAAGGGCACATTTTGAATTGGCCACTTGAATGAAAGCCCATGAATGAAAATACCTCATATATAGAACTTGATTATTTCAATAATATATATAATTCCCAATAAAATAAATACATACTTAATATAAGTGTTTATAAATAATATTTGTATAATTCTTATTTTAATTACGTTAAATTAATGCTTAAAGCAGCACAGCATGTCAGCCTATTTCAATAAGCAAACACAATCCCCGTGAGCGGTAATTTTTTAACATAAATTTTCGTGGCATCATGACGAAATAAATAAATTAATAAAAATATTCGTACATGTTAACGCATATGTGTATGGGGTAATTTCTTACCTCATATATTTAAAATGCGTCATGTAATGTTAGAAGTATCAGATACTTATTCAATTCACAGCCTATGTCTCGAATTAAAACGAATTTGAATAAATGGCAAATGCCGAAATTATCTGGAAGAGTTGTTACTTACGTTCTTATAATTAGACATTTTTATAATTTTGCTAATGTTTTACTGCTTTGTTTCTTTGGTGATTTCATATTCTTCTGTTGATATTGCCATTTTTGAGGCAAACTCTGAGTCATCATTGTTATTGTATTCATTTTAAAATGATTACGTGATGGCTGAAGTGAACGTGTATGAGGAGCACAAGCTTACTTCCAATACATTATTTGGTCTTAATTGCCATTAGACAAAAGAAGTGGAGAAAAAGCAATGACAATAAAAGAAGTGGGTAAACGAACGATATAAAACAGAGAAAATGAAAGTTTTCTTTAACGGTATGCTTGGCATGGCATCACGATTTAATGAGAATTAAGATGACTACTGCTCATCTAAGTAATGAATGATTTAAAAACGAATAGTTTAAGCAGTTGAATGGCGCATGGAAAAAAAATTAAAACTTTTGCATTTTGTGAAGTAAATTCACAATCAAAGGTGTGCAAATTAAATGCACAATTAAAAATGATTTCTGTTTGAAGTAGGGAAACACTTAAAGCACTACCCACAAACTTTAAATTACTGACATACGGTTTTTAATAAAACTAAGTAAAAGCAAAATGAATTTCGCTGAAATTCGCAAATTTTATGTACTTATCAACAAAATACAGCAATACAAAATTACGTTGGAACGACTAGCTTTTATTCCCATTTAAGTGAAATCGGGTGTAAAAGTTTTACAACAGCTGTTCGTAATTGTGTACCGATTCCACAAGGAATTGGTTCGGCTTTATGAAGAATATGGATACAACAAAGTAACGTTACTCCAGGTCAAATATTTCTCGAATTAAAGACGTAACGGAAAGATGGATATTGATCAATAAAATTTTTTCCCATTCTATGAATCTGTCTCTATGAAGGATAGAATCGGAAATGATTATTTCTATGCTTTCAATACTTTAAACAAAACATTTTCATTTTCATTTTTTTATAAACATTTTCACGTTCTCATTATCTAGTCAAATTAAAACTGACATGGAATATTCATTATATTGCATGGCTTGTTAGAGAAGCTGACACATGACGTTAAATAATTGCTAGAAATAGTTTTATGAAACAATACATCGCACAAATTAAAAAGAAAAAAAAATGATTAATTAAATAACTAAATAAAAGGAAATTAACAACTATTTAATAATATTAACAATTAAGAGTAATTTAGAGCATTTATGTACTATAAAAATATTGTTTAACAATGAGCCGAGTAATGAAGTCCAGGTGTAGCAACATGGAGTATAAGATCAGATGGCGACAGCCATTGGTTGTAGACCATAGTTACTTCATCACCATAGCTAATCTTTAATGACTCAAGCAGTACATGAAATAATTAAAAAGTAATTACTGATTTAATTTGAAAAAAAAAAAAAAAAACATCTCATTGCCAATATCACTAGCAAATCTCACAAAATGACGCGCAAGCAAACATAAGCGAATCAGTCGGCTACGAGCACAACTATGTGGGTAGAGTTATTCAAAATAACCTCAAATATTATTTAAAACATTGTGAAATCGACAGCAATAATTTGCATTAATTAAGAATTTATAAAAAGCATTTTTTAAATATATTCGCAATTTAAACAATAAATTGTAGGGTTTATAATTGTGTAGCTGTTGATGTTCACTTCGCAAGGCATAAAGTGTAGACACGGTGTGGTTTTTTGTTGCAATTATCACTCTATGTAATTGTTACGAAATAACAATTTTTTAAAAAGATTTCACACTATTCGGCGTTATGCCATTGTTGACGCTGTGAGCATTTTCCGCTTATCCACGAATGCATTGGTGGACAGCAACATTTGTTCAAAAGCTACGCGCAATGTCAATTACTGATTTGTCTATAATTATTGAAAATTACGAAATAATTGTAAAATTACTTACCAATCGAAACAGTTACATAGCACATAACGCATCTAACACACGAATACATACACACAGTATGGAAGATATAGCGCGATTTGAATTTTTCGGCTGTCAGTAGTGTGGTATAGTTGACGCAATATAATGGCTAGCTGGTTGGTTGGTTGGTTGGTTGGCTGGCTGACTTACGTCTTGAGTTTTAATTGCATGGATCTGATGTGTGGGCTGTTGTTGCTATGACTTTCGCTGTATTTGTTGTCGTTGATATTCAATTTAAGCTGTTTAGCATGGTTTTATTTTGCAGACGATTTGTGCAGTTCGTTTCAGTTGAAACAAAACAGGCTTGAAATTTTCCATCGCTGTGCTTGTGCTTAACACTTCGCCTATTCTTATTGTTTAATGTGTTGCGGTGTTTGAGCACAAATAAAAAATAAAAAAAAGTCTGTGTAACGCGCTTCGCGTGTCGCAGCGTTAGAGTTGGTGCAAACGTTTTTATTATGCAAGGACTAGCTTTGATTGTTGTTTGTTTAATTGTTTAGAACAGCGGTGTTTGTTGCAAGAAAACAAATACAATAAAGCTACTTACTAGCAAATGATCGTTATTAGTTTGGATGTGATAGGTACATAAATGGTTCATACGTTTCTTTTTTCGATGACTGTTTGGTTTGTGATTTTCGTATTTTGAATGATTTACTTACAGAAGTTGAAATTACAATGGAGCAGTTCAATGTGTTGCACTAGTGCGCTTTCACGCACGCAAGCATGCAATACTTTCATTTTCATTCATTTCTAAGTAGTTCATTTTAGTTAGCAGACATTAGTTTTTACTTTTAATACTATAATTTGTTGTTGCATATTCAAACAAGCATAAGTATGCGGTGTTTGTAGTTGTTTATATAGCACAAGCAATATTAGTTTGATTTTTGCATTATGAAACAAAATCATTTTAAGTAAATCAAAGAAGTTTCCAACAGAAGAAAAAATAAAATAAATGTTTTTAAAAACAGCATGCACAAAATTCAGTAGAAATATAATCCAACGTAAATGATGCAGCAATTGTTAATGTTGTTGTGGTTGTTTTTCGTAATTTCATATATTCGGTTTATTTTAAAGATGCGTTGTTGTTTTGAGGATGGCAAATAAATAGAGTTGTAGAGCAATACAAAGAGTTAAACCAGAAGAAAAAAAAAAACAAACAAAAAAAGAGAAACCAAAAATAGGTGTATTAGTAAAGATGGTTAGTTAGATATGTGTCACTTATTCGTTAGTGTGAGAAATACTTAATAAAATAATAATGCTGTCTTAGAGTTAAATAATAATTTAATATGAGGTAACATAATAATAAAGCTGGGAGATTCCACATTAAGATACTTGTTAATGGGCAATACGACCCAATGTGACATTTAATTTCATAAAAACCATGTGGCGCACTGCAAAGTTATGCAAAATAATATATTTTCGAAATAACGAGTTTAATAGCAGAAAATACATTTGGCATTAAGTTTACACTGAAACATCGCATTGCGTCGTTCCTATTGGACTCAGAAATACAAGCGTTTTCCTATTTAAGACAGTTTTGCATGTATGACTCATATTTAAATTTATATGTTTAAATTAAAAATATATGAAAAACGTAAAAAAATTAGTTTCGAAACTTTTTAAATCTCTTTAAATCATGTTGGAGATTTGAAGAAAACTTGGTTAGCCGCGATAATTATAAAAGTAAACGCTACGGCGATCCAGACGGCAGTGTTGTGTGCTTATATACATGAACGGAGTTGAAAACGAGATTGAAGCAAAAATGAAGAAATATAAGTTTTATAAAAACTAATCAAATTATTCTTCTATATTAAGTGTCATGTTGTTTAATGGTCTATCATTTGTGTTATCCTGTATGAATGAAAGCACTCTTAGTTCATGTGACGAAATGTACTAAAAACAAGTTTTTTCTGCCTGAACTTGAGACTAAAATTCTTATGAAAAAGTTATCATAACTAAAAAATAAATAGAAACTATTGATATACCGTCCTATAAAAGCTTTTGGATGACGGATTTAAATTCAGATATAAAGCAGTACGATGTTTTAAAAATGAACTTATCTCATCGGCTTTTTTAACCTTTTTGAAAAGAAGCTTTTCAAACAATTACAAACGAAGGGCTACCAGGAAATCTAGAGAAAAAATAAGCCAAAGGAGCCTTATTTTGAAGTATGGTCTGCACAAATATAATTAGGGCTCTTATCATCATGGAACAAGCACAATTGCCAATTAAAAGCGGTTGCATAAAATCAAACACGGTAATTCAATAGCACAGCTGAAGAAAATAGTGCCGGGGATAGTTAAATAAATAGCAGCAAGCTACTTTTAGCCCTTTCATTAACATCAGCATCATAGAAACATTGATATGTATCTTTTGAATTTACCAAATTTAAATAAATTCAATTTAAAGGGCAGCTGAGTAAAAGAGCTTCTGAAACTTGTACAGTTGGTTTACTACTATGTCAGGGTTCCAAGGCATCTACTATAACTTATTTTTTCGAAAAATTTAATGTTGCTTGCATGTCTCCAAAATACTATATCAATTATGCAATAGCTCAATTACAAATTTTTCTTCTACCCCTTTGATTATTCTCGGTTCTCTCTCTGCAACTAGTTAACGAAGCAAATCGAGTTTTTTGTGTAATTGAATTTTGTTTTAATTTTGAACACGAAATTTAGATTTGGCAAAATAATAAAAATCGATTGCATTTCAAATTAAATTAAAAAATATGTTAATAAAATGTAAATTGAATATTTTGACTAAATAAAAACATAATAATAAAAAAATGCGTAACTGTAAATTATGTGATTTTAAATGTCTAATTATGCTGCAATGCTTTGTATTATCTGTTGTAATTATGAGTAGTAGCTTGTGATTTTGAAATTTTTTATACATATTTTTTATACATATCTATAAGTAATAAGAAAGAGATTATATGCAGTCGCACTAAATATTCAATTTGAATTTAAAGCAAACTAGTGGGCAATTTTATTTGAATGTAATGTACAAAATTGCACATGGTAATCATATTAAAACGTTTTTAAATAATAAAAAAGAAAAAAAAAAGAGATTCATTGAAAGAGCACAAATAAAATGCAAACATTCTTTAGATGCTATGCATTATAACACCAAGCAATAAAATATAATTTCTAAAGAATTCTTTCGCGAGCGATATAAATTTTATAACTTCAATATTACATGCAAATTGCTTTAGTACGCTCAAAATATTAAATATTAATTTTAATTACAGGGTATAGGCAAATAAATATTTTTTTAGTATTTTTTTAATACAACTTGCACATTCGCTCGCTCTTTTTTGCATTTCTCGCTTGCGCTCGTTGGTCGCACAAAATTCCATGTGCGTGCAGCAAATATTAAGTGAGCGCGAGTGAGTAAATTGGAAAATACTCGCAATTGTTTTAATTTTTTTTTTTTAAGTTTCGGTGTTTCTCTTAATGAGTTTGACTTGCCATTTGTAATAGTACAATTGCTTGCAATAATTGTAATAGATTAACATATAATTTCTTTTATCCTTTTGTAATTAAATGTAATGAGTTGATTTTCGGTTTTGCCTTTAATTTTCGCAATTCAGATAATTAATTTAAAAATAATATATAAATAATTATAGCAATAAATTAAATGAAAAGAATGGCCATTTACATGAAATAACTGCTAACATATGAAGCGACTATGATACCCAACACAGTCAAACATATCAGTATCATGATCTTCTTTCGGCGCGCCTTGCTTTGATATTTCAGCGCTTTCTTAGTGTCCTGAGTAGCTGTCTGCACATAGTCCATAGCATGCTCTACATGGTATTCAATCCGATCAATCATTTCGCCCTGCGATTCAACCAACATAGCCATATCCATAAACATATCGTGCAATTCTTTGATAGACGTTTCCAATTTCATAATATCCGCATGTCGCGCTTCAATATCGGCCAATGTCTGTTTGGCCTGCTGTGTTTCCATAATAATGCCTTGAGTGAATACAGCTGGATTGCCTTGCTCTAACATATCCTCCAATTCTTCATTAGTTGTTGCACGTCCGGTAATTTCCAGTTGTCGTTGTATTCTGCCTTTGCAGCGTTCGCGGTAATCGGTTTGTGTGCGATTGTATTCCGTCATTACCTCAACAAACTTTCGTGACAGCGTCGAATGTTGCGTCTTCCGTATACGCAAATCAGCTGAAGATTTATTTTGCTGTTCTTCTTGTTCAATATTTTGCTCAATGCCTTTTAGTTTACCGCGCACACGATTTGCATTTTTTTTAATGTCGGCCATTAGATCCTCCAGCTCTTGTTTGGTTTTTTCGTCAGACTGCGGCGCTGAAAGAATGGCTGAATGTTTCTTTTTCACCTCCTCAACATTCTCTTGCACTTTGTCAATCATGCCGCGTATCTCCTCGACTTGCGCAAAGAAGTCATCCATATACGAATCGTGCGTATCGACATTAACTGCCACATCTTCAGGCTCCTCGTCATCGGATTGTGCAGCGTGCAAAGCAGCTAGTCTGTCTTTTGTCATCTTGATGCCGTTTCCTTACTACGGTTTATGTTCTATCAATGCAATAAATAATTAACTGCTATGAACTGAAGGGCACTTCAATTTGTTTATTTATGTCCGAATTTTGTTATTGTATTATTTTGCTAACGCGCTGCTTCCCTTAGTTGAGTTCGTTGTTATATACTTCTTGTATTATGCTCTTTTTTGGGATTTGCTGAGATTTAATAGAAAATATCGTTTCCTGTGTCGATCACGCTTATAATTACGCTCACGCTACGTGCTCTCACTCTGCTCTAATTTGTTTTTGCTTTTACGAATAGTTGTCAATTGGCAAGTAGTTGTTGTCACTGCACTTGCATTGCTGTGGTTTATTTGTTTACTTCAGTTGATTTTGTTACAATTTGTATTGGAATTTGTTGTTGATATATTTTAAATGGCAGCTAATAATTAAGGTGACTTCACTTGTTTGCACTATTTAAAATTTATTACTAGATGTGCTGTTAAATTAAATTGGAATTTTTGGTAATATTACACTGATTTCAAATTGTTTAATATGCACATGCAAAGAACTTATTGATTTTCCATAAACAGTTTTTTTTTCTGGTGCTAGACTGCTCAATTTATTATGTTGTCTGTTTCATTTGTTTATTTAAATTAATAT